>MU264408.1:0-27237 GCA_020310875.1 Ceratopteris richardii
AGAGTCCTTACATGCTTTCCTTGTTCTACCTCTATGGTCACAAAGGGACAAGGAAAGCATGTAAGGAATGTGAGAGAAATTACACCCGATGTTTGACACATGGCCATGTGATATCTTGGGACATTGGGATTGACATCTAGGCCTTATCACCTTAACTTATTTTGCCTAATGTGCTCTCTAGCCTTTGCTTGTGCTTCTTCTCTAACCCTTAACTCTTCTTCTTTTTTTTTTTTGTAGTCTTGAGTCTCATTAGAGAGATTCTTGATATAGCTTGACTCGGCATCCACTAATATAGCTTGGCAAGATGTCACCTTCTAGAGTGGTCAATTGAACTGCATCACTAGTGGAAATTCTATTGATGACCAAGGGTCCATAACCTCATTTTTCCAATTTATGGGCATGCTGCTTTAATGTATAAACCAACATCAACACTTGTCTAAACTCTGCCACATGATTGTACAGGTCTCTTGCACCATCAAAATAATTCTTCATGGACTTAACTAGTTGTGTAGGCCTCAAGATCCTAGGGTGTTCTCTAGGTCTTGGCAAAGGGAATTCATCCGCATTTCTTTGATTCCTTTGGCCTCTATGCCTCTCAATTTCCATCTATTTCGTTTCCCATTCTTTCTCTTCCTAATGGGTTATCAAAGCTTACCACGGGTCTATCTCTACTCCTGCTCCTCTAAGTTCCATAAGCTTGGGATGTTCCAACTCCATGGTGACCATAAGAGTCGTTGGATCTTGATTGGGGAAAAAAAATCACCCTTCCAAGTGTAGGCATGCATACCAAGCTTTGTTACCACAAATACTCTCTCTGATGTGTTGTCTAAGTAGACCACTTTGCCTAGGGTGTTAGGAGCTTTAAATTCATATATCATCATGCTTCCTACTTTGCTAGGTTGATCGGTCTTAAACCTGTAAAAGGCTTCATGAGTCTCTCTATTCCAAAACAATTCTACACCTTTTTTATCATGGGGAATCCATTCTGGTAATGAGTATCTTGATTAAGACCGATTTGCCTCTCAAGGTTCTTGGCTCTCCTCCCAAATTCCCTTGTTGTATGTCACCTCTTTCAATCTCTACAATTACATTGCCAAATTCATTTCATCATCTAGTTGGTTGGTCCCTACATACATGGTCCCTTCTTTATCAATGTATGAACCATTTTCAAATTTGACTACCGGGTGTTCTAGTCCAATAGGTTGATCAGGGTTTTTAATTTGGACAACAGATCTTCTTAGACAGTCCTCATAGATGCGAGCACCTAATCGGTTGGTCTTGATATATTCCACTTGAGCCTTGTAAGGTCCATCTAGTTTTTCTAGACAATCCACTCATGAGCTACCTACTGGTCTCTCCGTGCTATATGACATTTTAGAGTCACTCGTTTTTTAACTTAGAATGTATGGGTAATCACTCAATTATTGGGCCCACAACCTAGATATATGATTGACACTAGCTTCAAAAGATCTGATGCTTTGTCTATCACATACTAGATGTCGTCTTGACTGAAGGTTCATATGCCTTGATGGTTATCCCAATTTTCCCAAGTACGACCTCCTTGCCAAGTTCTCTCATATGAGTGACTTGTTCTTTTGATTTACTTAGGCTGTCACTTATTGTCCAATAGTTTCCCTTGTGAGGAACACTTGAGTTTTAATGCACTTGAGGTTTGATCACTTGATTTATGCCCTTTTGCTTTATTCTTTGTTGTAAAACCAATCTATTTATGCTTGCAGTTAAGTAATTAGGGTTCTTGTACTTGTATCATGCCTAACATAGCCCTAATAAATCAATTACATCTAATCGTACTTAGCCTAAGCTAAGAATTAACTGAGGGGGTTAAGAATGCTCCAACCTCAATTTGCTTCTCCTTTTGATCACCCTTGACTGCTCAAGACACATGTTCTCAAGCTTGGAACACAATTTTGCTCTAGACGCCCTTCGATGCTCTCAATAGACCTATAAAAGTCCCATAGTTAGATCACACTTTAACTTTAGATGACTGGAAATTTCGGTTTTGAGCATTGTTTAAGACCCTTTTTTTTCCTTTTGTATTGCACAAAAATTCTCTAAAATTCCCTTCGTTTCTTAATCCCACCTAAGGCTCAAAAAATGGATTTTGTATGAAAAACTTATGTCACTTCAAGGTTTTCAGGGTTAAAACAGAAAAACGAGCACACTGGACTTATGAAAATATTTGCTTAGGGGCCTCACAATGCTCCAGTGGACATAATTTTTTGGATTTTTACATTGAAGTGTGTCAATCGTGAGCCTATGCATCGCGATGGATAGAGTGCTCGTCGAGTTTATGTGTCAATCGTGTTATTTCTGTCAATCACGATGGACGGTGTCAGTCGCGATGGAAAGAAATTTTTGGATTTTTGCATTGAAGTATATCAATCGTGAGCCCTATGTGTCATGATGGATAGAGTTCTCTTTGAGTTTATGTGTCAATTGTGTTATTTCTATCAATCGCGATGGACATAATTTTTTTGGAGTTTTGCATAGATGTGTGTCAATCGTGGGTCTATGCATCATGATGGATGGGATTCTCGTCAAAATCAAGTGTTAATCACGATATTTCTATCAATCATGATGGACAAGGGTGTCGATCATGATCGATGTTGTCTGTCGCGATGGAGAGAAGCGTCCATCGTGGTCTATCAATCATGATGGATAGGTTGTCCATCGTGATGAGCAGTGTCAATCGTGATTGATGGTGTCAATTGCGATGGACAAACAAAATGCAAAAGTTTTTTATCTTTTTGTGGATTTGTGATGTGCAAAGTCTCTAGCCTTTAGTGGTGCACTCAGTTTACCAAAAGATAGATTTTTTGTATGTCGTGATTGATAGAGATCAATGCCCCGAGACCTATGTAGAGATTTTTTGTACCTGTTGGAGTTGTTGCAACTGTTGTGGATGCTCCTACCTACAAGAACACTCAAGAAACATGCAAAACCAACACATGCAAATTCACTCTCTCTCTCACACACATTGACTAGTGAAATGAGGAAATGGAGATGGAATGTGGGGATATGACCAAAATGGTGGAGATGATGATGGAAGGAGATGGAGAGTAGAGATGATAGTGGTGATGAAGAAGTAGGTAGAAAAGTAAAAAGTAAGATTACCTATGATTCCAACATCACGTCTCTATGTCTTACCATCACACGCTGGTCCTCAAAGCTTGATCCTCGACAACGATGCCAAATTTGGTATCATTCTAGCACAATGGCAAGTACCAACATGAGGAGATCCGCCTCATGATTGTCAATCCAAGAAGATATGAGGAGAGTATGACAATCGTGAGCAAGTGAGATGCACAAGTGCATGAGTGAGAGGCACACTAGCAGCACACACATACACACACACATGGCAAGACAAAGAGATGGAGCAATGGAGTCTTTAATTCTCCAAAAACAAGAGTACATTTTAACTTCAATTCCCAATTTGCTAACCCCAAAAATGAGCTCTCTAGCTCCTTTTATAGTTTTTGATTGTCCAGACATAGTGTCCGGTCTATTGGGTGTGTGTAGAAGTGTGAGAGACACACGAAAAAGCACACACAAGGGTCACAAATGCAGCAAGACACACAGAGAAGACAATGGCTAGAATAGCTCTCTCTATTAATGATGAACTGAACTGAAGTAAGAGCTTAATAATATCCCTAAGTACAAAGTACCACCACATATGAGTGAATCATGTATGTGGTAACATGGGGAAAAAACCTCTAGCCAGCACTAGAGTAAAAAATGCACGTGTATAGGGAAAAGGTTCACATCAAGGCTACTCGAGGAACACATAAGTGTAACAAACCCCCTTGGAGCGAATGATGTGAACACATGCAGGGAGTGACAGATCAGCCCCCACAAGGTAATAAGCCTAAAGCTTTGCGAAAAGCTTCAACTTTTCCCGTGGAAGAGCTTTGGTGAATATGTCTACCACATTATCTTGTGTAGGCACATATACCAAATCAATATCTCCTGCATGAAGGTGCTCTCTCACATAGTGATAATGCACCTCAATATGTTTGGTCTGTGCATGAAACATTGGGTTTTGTGCAACAGCCAAAGCGCTCTGACTATGAGTGAGAATCTCAGCCATATACACTCCACTATAGCTGTGAAAACTGCCCTGTACTCAGCTTCACAACTCGATGTCGCCACTATAGGTTGCTTCTTACTCAACCAAGATATGCATGAGTCTCCAAGGAAAAACAAATTACCACTAGTAGACACGCGAGTATCATAACAACCATCCCAATCACTATCTATAAAAGCATGCAAGCATGTCTGAATATCTCTGCCATAAAAGAGACCTAAGCTCAAAGTGCCTCGAAGATATCTAAACACATGTTTCACTGCTTGCCAATGCCTAGTGCCAGGGCTATGCATGAATCGACTCAACTAGGAAACTGCATACTGTATATCCAGCCTTGTGTTGCATGCATATATAAGACATCCCATAGCTTGCTAATAAAGAGAAGCGTCAAATGCATCACTGGAATCCTCAACTGAGAACCTGAATCGTGTCTCAACTGGTGTGGAAACTGGCTTGCAATCCTCAAAGTCAAAACGCTGAAGTAGTTTTTCAACATACTTTGCTTGATGCATAAACTCCCCCCTCAACGGATACAAACTGGATGCCAAGATAGTAGCTCAAAAGACCAAGATAAGTGATATCAAAAGTATGCTACAAATCAAGCATAAGAATGTCAAGTTTTGCATCACATGACCCAGTCAAGAGTATGTCATCGACAAAGAACAAGCACTATAAGATCAGCCCCATTTTTGCATACATAGAGTGTGCTTTCAATGGGACTACATGTGAAGCCAAGAGCAATCAACTGTGGAGCTTGCTTGAGACCATATAAGGCTTTATGCAAGCAACAAACCATATGCTCTTTCCCTTCATAGCAAATCCTGGAGGTTGCTTCACATAAACCTCTTCTTGCAAGTCACCATTCAAGAAGGCTGTTTTTATGTCCAACTGATGCACTTTCCAACCTCAATGGGCAGCAAATGCAACCACAGTACGAATGGTAGTCATGCATGAAGTAGGTGCAAAAGTTTCCTCATAATCAATGCCATGTTGTTGCACATATCCTTTGGCAACCAATCTAGATTTGTAGCGATCAATGCTACCATCAGATTTTCTCTTAATCTTATAAACCCTCTTTGTACCAATGGCATTCTTTCCTTTTGGCAATTCACATAACTCCCAAGTACCATTCCTATGTATGGAATCAATTTTTGATTGCATAGCACTCATCCATTGTGGATCGTCCCATGCATCTTCAAAAGAAAGTGGCTCTTCATTACATGTAGCAATAAGAGAATAATCCACAAAATTACTTGATGCATGGTGAGAGCTTGATCTTGTTCTACCAAGTAAAGGTGCACTCAATTTGTTGTCCTACAAAGTTTGTTTCAGCCACTTTGGCATAGTTTGTGCACTCTTGATAGACATACGTTCATTATGTAATACATCATCAACATTTATATCATGCGTGGGCTGAATTTCATGCTCAATATCAGCCATGTTTTGAGGCAAAAGTTCAGCCATATGTGGTTGGAAATTTCCAACAGGTTTGATAATTTTTGGCTGAAATTTTTCAGCCATGTTTGGCTAGAAATTCTCTACATTTTCAGCCCTATTTTGTTGGAATTTTTCAGCCCTTTGAACCTCAGTTGGCTAGTCTACATGGCCATAGTCAAGCGCACTACTTTGGAACAAAGGCATGAGTGTATCGAACACATCTTGTGAGCTAACTGTTGGCTATTTTTTGCATTCAAGTAGAGGGAAAACTGAATTTTTCAGCAAATACCACATCTTGACTCACATTAATTATGTTCATCAATGGATGATACAAATGATATCCCTTACTTTCAGCACTATAACCAACAAATATACATTTCTTTCCCTTGTCATCAAGTTTGTGACGTTGTTGTGATGGCACAAGAGCATATGCCACACAACCAAACACACGCATATGACTAACCATGGGCTTATGTCCATTCCAAGCCTCATAAGGAGTGATGACTCTCAATGCTTTTGTAGGGCAGTGATTCAACACATAGTTTGCACACATGACTGCTTCCAGCCAAAACTTATCAAGAAGATGCTTTCCTTTAACCATACATCATGCCATTTCAAGTAGAGTTCTATTTTTACGCTTAGCAATACCATTTTGCTGAGGCATATATGCTGCCGTACATTGGTGTGAAATACCCCTTTCACGAAAGAAAGCATCAACTCATGTGACACGTATTCACCACCACGATCTGTGCGTAGAGTCAAAAGCTTTTGTGAAGAAAAAATTTCAACCATAGCTAAAAATGCTTTGAAGCAAGAAAATACCTCATTCTTTGCGTTCATAGGATAGACCCATGTATGGTGAGTAGCATCAATGAAGGTAACAAAATATACATGCTTCCCAAAAGATGGAGTCTTGATGGGACCACATGCATCACTATGAACAAGATGCAATTTTCTTGTAGTGTGTGTATGACTATCTTTTAAAAAAGAAGCACGATGCATTTTTCCAAGAATGCAACCTTCACATGCATGCTTTTCAATGGACTCAAGTATAGGCAAACCAATAACCATGTCCTTCTTTTGCAAGTAAAGCAAACTATTGAAGTTCAAGTGACCAAAACGAGCATGCCAAATCTCCATTTCAGCCATGGAAGGAGTATGAGCAACCAAAGCATTTGAGGAAGCCCTCTTGTATGTATCCATGTGATACAAACCATTACATAATGTACCGGACATCACGATATCGCCATTGTTGAAATCATGAAACATACACTTATCATCAACAAAGTGTGCTTTGGCAATCAACGGAACTGAAATTAAGTTATTCTTGATACCGGGCACATATGATGCATTTTTCAAGAGAATCACACCTCCATTTGTAGTCGTAAGCTCAATTTCTCCTACTCCAATGATAGGATAAGAGGCATTGTTTTCACACACCACATGTCCTCCTTTGAGTGCATCTTTCAAAGAGGCAAAAAATCTTTTGCATGATGTTAAGTGCTTTGAAGCACCACTATCTGAATCAGCCTCACTCACAACCATACATTTAGAATGCAAGATGCATCATAATGACATGTAACAACACACGGCCAAAAATCGCGAGCCATGTTAGCTCATCATTCTTTGCATTTTTTGTATTTTCAGCAATAGACATGTCGGATTCCTTCTTCTTTTCATTGTGTTTAGCAAGCTTTCTACACTCATCAATAGTATGACTAGCCTTTCGACAATATTTGCATCTCTTCTTCTTTTGCAAATCACCATCATTAGAGGAATGATTGGAAGAGGAAGATTGAGGCTTTGGTTTTGATGAACCCAAAGTTGAACCATACTTGCTTTTCCCCTTTTGAGAGATAGCAAGTGCTTGCATTCCCTCAATCAACCACTCCTATTCACTCTAGATTGCTCTTTCTGCAAAAAGAAAGACACAACCTCAAATGCATACATATTGGGATTCCCTTTAACAACCAAATGGAGTGTAGTGGCAAAACTTTGAAAAGATTCTGGTAATCCTTTCAATGATGTAGAAATGATGATGCATCCGAAATGATCTCATCTATGTTTGCCAATTGCTCTTTCAAGTCCTTGATGCGTGTCACATACACATCCACCGACTCACTTTCAGCCATATTTACACCTCAAGTTGTTTCCTCAAGTATGCAACATGTGCTTCGTTACGCACGGCATACAAAGAAGCAAGAGTGTCACATGCCTATCGTGATGTAGAACATGATCGAATGTGTTGAACTATATGATGCTTCACAAAAAGCGCAATCAAAGCATGAGCTTGAGCATCTTTTCCATCCCATCTAAGCTGCTCCTGTGTAGGTGGAGAAGGAGAAACCACTGTACTCAAAGAAGAACTCCATCTGTGACAGTAGACTGTGAAGTAGAAGAGCATGCGGGTCTTCGACCTACATCTATCACTATGTTCCAAAGTTTTTAGAAACAAGAACATGCTTCATCATGTAAGACCACATCGGATAGTTGGTCCCATCAAGCTTATCTTTAGGTTGAACAAGTCATTGCTTCCCACCATTTCACAAAAGAACAAGAATGTGATAAAATCTTCACTTCGACGAAAGCTGAAATGAATGCTAAAATTAGTTCGAACTTTGCTTTCAATGGATACGCATGCATACCTAGAAAAATCATCAATGAAAGTCACGAAGTAAAGATAGTTTCCAAAAGATGATGTCTACATAGGACCACAGACATCACTATGTACAAGCTACAATTTCTTAGTAACTCGAACGGAACCATGTTTTGGGAAGGATGAACGCTAGATTTTGCCCAAAATACAGCCTTCAGAAACATTTTTATTGGGTGCCTCAAGTTTGGGCAAAGAGGACAATTTCAGGTTTTTGCAAGCATAGCAAACTGGCAAAATTCAGATGACTAAAGTGTGCATGCCAAAGCTTTGCATCTAACATAGCCTAAGAATCATGTATTGCACATGTTGAATACATAGTGAAGCTATTTTGATCTCCTAATCACCTTGAGTATGCTCACCAAATTTTGTGTGATTTTGAGACTGTGATCGAAGAGGTGTTGACGATGCCATAGAAGAAGCGGTGACGTGCTCTGATACCAATTGTTGGAGTTCCATGTCTGCGGAAGCACACAGACAACACAAGGAAGAAGAAGAAGCTTGGAGCACAACACACAATAGTGAATGTTGTTATAACTTATGGAATATGTTGAACAATGCATTGTCGGAGTGTTAATTTATTAATGTATTAATGTGTATTGGTGTTTTTGATATAGCAGCTGAAGGTTCGTGAGGGCGTGAAAGCGTGAAACAGACATCAATAATCCGACTTTTGGGCGGTCATCAATAAATCCAATTTATAATTTAGTTTGTAAATAAACCCGCGTAGAAGGTTCTATTGTTAGAAATAGTTAGAAAAGTAGTGGTTAGAATAAGGGTCATTGTAGACCACAATTATCATACTAAAAGCAAGGCCTTCTACAAAAGTCACCAACTTTTACTTTCACGCATGCTTTTTGAAGCCGCTCTCATGTAACCACTCTTTTCGACATAATCAAACTCCTATAAATACATGCACTCTGTGGACTGTCGAAATAGAGTGCATGGGGGGAGATTGCACCCAATACTGCGTTCAGTCTCGTCTCTATTTTTTGTGTGTTTTCTACATTCATAACCTCTGTATGCATGTGAGCAAGATCCTGATAACAGTGGTATCAGAGCCTTGCACCCGTCACTACAGAGGGATCTGTTTCTGTTTGTTTTGGCAAATTGATCTTTGTTTTACTGTTCTCTATTCGCATTTCCGGTTCCGTTTCCGGATCCGATTCCTGTTTCTGTTTCTGTTTTTTTGTTTTAGTCTCAGTTCCAGTTCTAGAACCAGAACCTGCGTTTTGGCTTACTCCAAGGCATCGCATAAGGCATAGAACTTAGGAAGAACTAAGGCATTACTTTGGAATCTTTGGGACCCAAGGCTCCCTTGGTGATCATATGGCTACACGTGATAATTCATGAGTGGCAATAAGGAGTTTTATATTCAACAAGGTGGGAGGATTTAAACCCACAACGTCACAAACACAAGTGTTTTACCACTACACTATCTCTTTGTGTTGTCACTCTACTTCTCTTTTCGTATATTTAACACAACTTTCATCTCTCTCTTACTTTTTCAATTCCTAAGAACAACCATTCCTTTTACATTTTAACTCAAACAAACTTGAAAATTGTTTTTACATATCTAGCAAGAGGGCTTTTTCTCTACATCCTCATGGACCCTATGAACAACATGGAGGATTCCGGCGAGTCACCTCTACCCAAGGTAACACTCGAGCAACAACTGGAGCTCCTGTAGCACAAACTACGAGGCACTCAGAACGAGATCCGATAACGTGACGAGATACTCGAAAAGATGCAAACTGATAAAGACAACCTTACGAGGGTGGTCAAAGCTATTGTCTCTGCCCAGTCGGATGGCATGCATTCAAGATTTATGATTTTATGTCGTAAGGGATGGCCCTTTAATCCTTTCGTGGCTTTCACAGTTTGATGATTTTATACTGATGAACTATGTTGAAAGTGAAAAAGTTAAATTTGCCACTAACTATTTAGTAGGAAAAGCTCAACTCTGGTAGAATGTCTTGCGGCACAGTATAGAGCGTCCAACAACATGGAAGGCTTTCCAAGATAAAGTGAAGGATTCTCTTCTTCCTCCTCAATATCATTTACATGTTCGACGTGCATGGACGACTCTTCCATGGAAATAGGGAGATACGGTTACTACCTACACGGAGCGGTTCTGGCAAAATTTGCTATTGGTTTGAATGCTTGAAGATGTACCGGAGGATAGCTTGCAGCGGAAATACAAAGATGGTTTGGAGGTGGGAATCCAAGCTAAGCTTCACACCCTACGTCCTACAACCCTCAACGAGGCTATATCTTTCGCCTATGATGCAGAGAAAGAATTCTAGTCCATAACCAAGTCACTCCTCTACAACAACCATGGTCAACGACCACCTTTGTTAAAGACCAAATCTTCCATGAAACGTAATTTAATGCCCCATCTTATCCTAGTTTTTCTCGTCCACTACAATCCAATTACTCAACTGCACATGTTGCTTCATCTCTCCACCTACCAAAACCACCTACCCTACAAACTTCAACGATGGATGCCCAACAAAGCGACCATGAATCACTTGCTAGAATTGTGATAAACCTTGACATACAAAAATGAAGTGCCAATTGCGACCTCTTAACATGAAACGAGCTGCAGCTCAATTACATAACATAGAGGCCCATAATGAAGAAATTCCTCCTCTTTGGATAGAGGAATCATTGAGAAGAACTTAAGTACCTTGGGTAACAATATCTCTCTTCATTCTCTACTTTGCCTGCAGGGTACTACAAACAACAAACCTGTTAAAATTTTACATGATGATGGTAGTTCACATGACTTCATTTCACATTTATTAGTACAAGAACTTAAATTAAAACATTTCCTTCTTTGTATAAAGTAAAAGCTTCATTTCAAGGTAATCGTTATAATGTAACACGAGAATTGCAAGATGTTACGATTAGCATAGGCCCATATGTTGATTCACGAATATTTTTAATTGCACCTTTGCAATATTACGATGTTATACTAGGTATGCTTTTTCTTCATCATTATAACCCACGCATTGACTACCATACACATACCCTTTTTTTTAATAAAAGGAAATTCAACCTTAGCCTATGCTCCCAGACTTTAATTAAAATTTCAAGTAAAACATGCATTTAGGAAAGGATTCAATTCATGCATTGTCTTTGGCAATGTCATCAATGATTATACGCATACACTTCCTGATGCACATAAACCTTTCATGACTACTTATAAGGATTGTTTTATGTCTGAGTATCCCTCTCAACTACCACCATCTTGAGGATCCTTTGACCATAGCATAGACTTAGTCCCTGGTAGTTCTCCTCCTCATAAAGCACCTTATAGACATGGCCTACTATACCAAAAGGAAATAGAAAACCAAGCAAAAGACCTACTACAGAAAGGACTTATAAGGCCTAGTTCTTCCCCATTTGGAGTAGTAGTTCTTTTAGTAGAGAAGAAGAAAAGAACTTATCAATGTGCATTGATTATAGAGCCCTTACAAGATCAGAATAAAGAATAGATACCCTATTCCTTGAATAGATGATCTTTTAGATAAATTACTAGGAGCTCGTGTCTTTAGTAAAATTGATCTAAAATCAGGATACCATCAAATTCGTATGATGCAAAGTGATATTTTAAGATTGTATTTAGAATCAAACAGGCCATTATGAATTTATGGTAATGCCCTTTGGCATAACTAATGCCCCTTCTACATTTGCACGAATGATGAAAAAACATTTTTCTTGATTACCAAGCTTTTGTTCTTGTATTTTTTTATTATATACTTGTTTACAGTAAGAATGATAGTGAGCATGAAAGCATCTTAAAATAGTTTTTCATTTACTACGAGAGAACACACTTTACGTTAATCCTGAAAAGAGTTACTTCTTTCAACATAAGCCTAGTAGAATATCTAGGACATATTATTTCAAGTGAAGGTGTGCATGTGGATCCAAAAAAGATTAAAGTTATAGTAGAATGGCCTATACCACAATCAGTCAATGATGTTCATTCTTTTATTGGGTTGGCTAGTTTCTATAGGAAGTTTATTCGAAATTTTCTTATTTAGCATTGCCCCTTATCTTGTTATTGAAAAGGAAATAAAATTTGCATGGGGACTTACCCAACAACAATCCTTTGAAAAACTCAAAAATTCACTTTCACATGCACCTGTTTTACAATTACCTGATATTTCGCAACCCTTTCATGTTGTTACTGATGCTAGTGGTTCACGGATAGGTGCTCTTTTAATGCAAAATGATCATCCCATTGCATTTGACAATAGGAAGCTTAAGCCCTCAGAAAAGAATTATAGTACATATGATAAAGAATTGTTAGCAGTTGTGCATGCTTTGCAAATTTGGAAACACTGTCGTATGGGATCTAAGGTCTTAATCAAAACCGATCAATAGGCTATTAAGCATTTATTAAATCAGCCCTTAATCTTTGATCGCCATCTTAAATGGGCATCATTGATTAAAATTTCCAACCTATGATCCAATATCAGCCTAGTAAAGCTAATGTTATAGATGGTGCTCTTAGCCGATTTCCTTCACATTCTGTTGTTTTGCATAATATTTCTACCATCCAAATACATTCTTTTCAAGAAATGGTTTCCACTTATGCATCCCATTCGTATTTCTCACAGTGCATGGCAATGACTTCAACAATGGTGAATCTTTATCTGATGAACATTATACATTTCATAATGGTTTTCTTTATTTTCAACATAGATTATGCATAACTCAAGTTTTTAAAGATTTTGTCAAAGAAATGCATGAAACATCTTACATGGGTCATAGAGGCATACAAAGCACCATTTTTGCCTGCAGTTCTTCTCTTGGCCACACATGGAAAAAGATATTGCACATTATGTTTCTCAATGCATTGTATGTCAGTGTGTAAAACGTCATCATGGTAAACCATTTGGATTCTTAATGCCACTTCCCATTCCAAACGAACCATGGGAACAGATTTCTATGGATTTTATTACAGGTCTTCCCATCACTTCATTACATAATGATATGATTTGGACAATAGTTGATAGATTTAGTAAATATGCATTTTTCATTCCATGTAGAAAAATGCATATTTACTAAATCTATCAACTATTGTCTGCACCTCAGGCTGCAAAATTATTCATTAAATGCATTTTCCCACATCATGGATTTCCTAAAGTAATGTTATCTGATCATGATGTTAGATTTTGTAATCATTTTGGGTTGCCCTATTTCAACCTTTTGGTTCTAAAAATAGATTTTAACTCTGCATTTCATCCTGAAAGTAACGGACAAAGTGAAGCTACAAATAGTACTATTCTTGATTTATTGTGTTGTTATTCATTAGATAGTCCCACTAATTGGGATGAAAAGTTGTCATTGCTTCAATTTGCTTACAATAACACCACACACACACCACTACTGGTCGTGCATCTTTTGAATTGTTTATGGTAAAAAGATTCCCACTCCCATGTCACTCACCCAAACCGGCATTCTGATGGCTGATTCTATTGCTCAAATTCACATTTCTATACTTCACGATGTTCACGAGCACATTAGGAAAATTCAAGAGCGATACACATGTAATATCAATACAAAACGATTCTCTAAGGAATTCAAGGAAAATGATCTTGTGTGGTTGCGTATCATTAAAAGGCGTCTCAAAAATATTTTGCAGCATCCTAAAATTAAACTTGCACCACGCTATTATGGACTGTTTCTCATTATATAAAAAATTAATGATAATTCATTTAGATTAGATATACCATCTCATTGGAATATACATAACTCTTTCATATTAGTGTACTTAAACCATTTAAAGGAACTTTACCACTCACTCCACTTCTTGATGATCCTCCTTTGATTGAAAAAACAATCTAAAATCTTGGTTCCTAAGAAAATAATTGATCATGATGTCACTACTACACGCACATGTACTCAATACCATTGATATTTAGTTAAGTATAAAAAATCACTCTATTGAAGAATATCAATGGATACATAAAACACAACTAACACTTCCTTATGACCACTTAATTTCTGCATATCATACACAAACACATTAATGTAATTCCTCCATGAACATTTCCATGCATGTTTTCTTTAACATGGAACATGCGTATTTTCATTCAGTGATGGAACATGTGACTGGCCATCCATGTTTATTTTTATTTTATCAACTGAGGTTAGTTGCTTTTTCGATTGAGAGGCATGTTATAACTTATGGAATATGTTGAACAATGCATAGTTGGAGTGTTAATTTATTAATGTATTAATGTGTTTTGGCATTTTCGATATAGCAATTGAAGGTTTGTGAGGGCGTGAAAGTGTCAAAGGGCAGACATCAATAATCCGACTTTAGGGCAGTCATGAATAAATCCAATTTATAATTTAGTTTGTAAATAAACCCGCTTAGAAGGTTCTATTGTTAGAAATAGTTTGAAAAGTAGTGGTTAGAATAAGGATCATTGTAGACTGCAATTTATGATATTAAAAGCAAAGGCTTTCTACAAAATTTACCAACTTTTACTTTCATGCATGCTTTTCAAAGCCGCTCTCATGTAACCACTCTTTTCGACGTAATCAAAAATTCCTATAAATACATGCACTCTATGGACTGTCGAAACAGAGTGCATGGGGGGAGATTGCACCCAATACCTGCGTTCGATCTCGTCTCTTGGCGTCTCTATTTTTCTATGTGTTTTATGCATTCGTAACCTTTGTGTGTGTGTGTGAGCAAGATCCTGATAACCCATAATGTATTACCACCATAATGTACAAAGATAAGTAACCCATCAGGGCTATATGCGTATATACAAGCCGGGGAAAAAAGCCTCCTAAAGAGGGAAAAAAGTGCCCCAGTGGTCCTAGTGTGTTCACACACATCACTACCTAAATATATCAACAAAATATACTTTTTAATGCCAAGTCGATCAATCGGACTAACGGGTCCAATGAAATCAAGACGCCATCGTTCAAAAGGTTGCCACCTACTTGAAATGACTAATGGTTGAAAATTTAGCTTTGTTGGCCTAGGAGCACATCTCTTGCAAATGTCACATTCTTTGGAAATTTTGATAGCTTCCCTATAAATACATGGCCACCATTATCCCTTGTGAAGGATTTTGTGTGCCATGTCCTCTCCCTTGAGATGCCTTTCACTATGTGCTTCATCCAGCTAAAATTTGACTTTCGAGAGATAAACACATTTTTGCAAAATAACATTCTGGCAATATTTATACAACTCCCCATTTATGAGTGAAAATGCTTTCACCTTAAATAATTGATTCCTCTTCTCTAGTGGATCCATGTTCACAAGAAATTCTCCAGAAGTGAGAAATTGCAAAATTTCATCATACCAATCAATTTTAACCTCTATAAGGAAAAGACAACCTATCCACAGGCTCATCATTGATACCTATCACTCGTCATTCATACCTATCACTCTCTTGCTCATAGCCATTCTTGATACCTAATCCACCATGTAGTGCTCTTTCCCTAGCTTAATGTGAATATAAGTCATATTCTTAAAATAATAACAACCACCACCAAACCCTTCCAACTATGCTAATCTTATTAATCAAATATTTTAGAGGTTGATGATCAGAAATGAAAACAAAATGTACACCTAGAAGATAGTGTCAAAACTTTTAAAGTGCAAACACAATAGTCAAACCTTCTCTTTCTATAGTATTATAGTTTGTTTCTACTTTTGTAAGTAATCTGGTCACATAGGCAATAGGTTGGCCTACCTTGTGTGTTGATGGTTGTGCTAACGTAGTTCCAACTACATGAATAGTGGCACCTATATTAACATGGAACTCAAGTGCTCAATTAGGAAAAGTTAAAAGTGGCATAGTACAAAAACATTAGTTTTAGCTTACTAAATGCTCTTTCTACTTCAAGAATCCAAGAGAAATGGATCTTCTTACTTGTGAGCATTGAAAGAGGCTTAGCTATCTCCAAATAAATTCATATAAATATTCTATGATACCCTCCATGGCCTAGAAAACTTTGCACTTCCTTTGGAGATCACGAGATGTCCATAGAAAGAATGGCAACTACTTTAGCTAGATCAACATTTATCCCTTTGTCTGAAACTATGTGGCCAAAAGAACTATGTTTGGTGATAAAAACTAACATTTCGCAGGATTCAATTTCAAACTTGTTTTGAGATATTACTAAAAATTTCCTTCAAATTCTCCAAATGCTGATGAAAATCTTGGTCCATTGCTCTTTTATCTATACATCAGAATACTAAGAAGTAATCCATGAAAATGTGAAGAAATCTTCTTAACCATTTATCGAGTATTAAATACATTGTTCTATTAGATGACACAGGTGCATTTTTTAGATCAAAATCCATGCACATACATGTAAAAGTGCCCCATGGAGTAACAAAGGTAGCTTTTTCTCTATCTTCAAGATGAATAAGAATCTGATTGTAACCACTAAATCCTTCAAGAAAATTATATCAAGTGTGCCCGGCTACTTCTTCTACTACCTACTCTATGAAAGGTTGAGGAAAAACATGTTGAACTATCACCTTATTCAAAGTGCTAAAATCAACACATACACTTATTTTTCTACTATTTTTCTTAGGTATAATAACCATAGATGAAAGCCACCTTGAGTGCTCTACATGAACAATAATACTTGCCTCTTCTAATTTTGTTATTTCCACCTTGACTGCAACTGAATATTTGGGATTGAGTTGATATGACCTACTGCTTACAGGTGCATCTCCCTCTACTAAGGGTATCCGATATAATCCAAGCTCCTTTGGAATACTTGATAGATCCTTGTAGGACCATGCAAAGGGATTTTTATAGGTAAAAAGAAGAGAGATTACCTTTTGTAATAAGAATGGGTAGTGACATAACCATGTGGAGAGGTGGACTACTTACGAGTTTTCTTCATTTCCAAGATTCACTTCTCAAACAAGCATTTCAGGGGTAGCCTCACTCCAAAAGTCATCAACAATGTGTGCAAGGGTAGGCTTATGCTCCATGATGTGTTCCTTAATCCACCCATATGGAATATCTAGAAATGAGATGTCTTCTCTAGTACTAGGGTACAAATTAGCCTCCTCAAATGCCTGCACTTGCATCCATAAGATTAGTAAATTCTTTATGTTTTCATTTCTCTTTGTTGCATAACAGTGTAGTGGTGCCTATAGCCAAAATTTGACCAGCCTAGTCAAGTGGCCCAATCGGTGGTTTTTGCCTCCTTAGAGGTGACTGCCAAAAATAAGCTTAACCACCTTTCTCTAGAGAAGGAGTCAGCTCATTAGAGAAAATTAGCCCTTTTTGGCCAAGGGAAGGCTCCTTGTCTACTTGTCCACTATTAGCTACGTGTAACCAATTAGGAACAGTTAAAAGTTTCGAAGCACATAACCTTAGTTTTAGCTCATTAGATGCTCTTTCAACTTCAAGACTCCAAGAGAGATATTCTTACTGGTAAGCCTTGACAGAATCTTAACTATCTCTGAGTACATTCATATAAATAGTTTGCTATCTCTAAGTACATTCATTTGCACTTCCTTTGGAGTTTGCAAGATGGGCATAGAAAGGATGCAAGCTATTTTAGCTCAATCAACAGTTATCCCTTTGGCCAAAACTATGTGGCCAAGAAGAGTATATTTAGTGAACAAAAATCGACATTTACGAGGGTTCAATTTCAAACCCTTTTTGAGACACCATTCAAAAATTTCCTTCAAATTCTCTGAATGCTAATGAAAATCTTCGGCCACTGCTCTTTTATCTATACCTAAGAATATTGAGAACTCATCCATGAAAATCCAAAGAAATGTTGTTAAACATTTGCCGAGTATCAAATACATTGTTCTATTGAATAAAGTAGGCGTATTTTTTAGACCAAAAAGCCATGAGCATGTATACAAAAGTGCCCACAGAGGAACAAAAGCCGTTTTATCTCTATCTTCAGGATGAATAAGAATCTGATTATAGCCACTAAATCTGTCCAAAAAACTATACAAAGTGTGCCCAGCTACTTCTAGTACTTGCTCTCTGAAGGGTTCAGGAAAACCATATTGAGCTGTCACTTTATTCAAAGTGTGAAAATCAACACATATTCTTATTTTTCCACTATTTTTCTTAAGAATAATAATACCCACCTCTTCTAATTTTTTTATTTCCACCTTGACTCCCTCTCCATATCTGGGATTGAGTCAATATAGTCTACTCCTTATAGGTTTAACTCCCTCTAGTAAGGGTATCCAATGTAATCCAAGCTCCTCTGGAATACGTGATAGATCCTTGTAGGACATGCAAAGGCATTTTTATAGGTAAAAAGAAGAGAGGCTACCTTTTGTAATAAGAATGGGTAGTGCCATAACCATGTGGAGAGGTGGACTGCTTGCAAGTTTTCTTCATTCTCAAGAGTCAATTCTTGAACAAGCATTTCAAGGGTAGCCTCACCCGAAAATTCATCAACACTGTGCATGCAGCTAGAATTGAGCTTATGCTCAATGATGTGTTCCTTAGTCCATCCATATGGAATATCTGGAAACGAGAGGTCTTGTATGGTCCTACGGTCAAAATTAGCCTCCTCAGGTGCCTGTGATGTTTTGGCATCTTCGAGTCTGCCATTCATAAAATTATTGATATCTTCATGTTCACTTGCCTGGTCGTTGCATAACAATGTAATGGTGCATGCAAATAGAATTTGGCCACCCTAGTCAAGTTGGCCAATTGGTGGTTTCTACCTCCCTCGAGGAATCGGCAAAAAATAATCTTGACCACCTTGCTCTAGAGGAGTTAGTTCCACAGAGAAAATTATCCCTTTTTGGCCTACAGAAGGCTCCTTGTCTACTTTCCCATTATCAGCTATGTGTCTACCTTGAGGTGGTGCATTGTGAAAATCACAAAAACTTAGGCACCCCAGTTCTTGAGAGGTATGAGATTTTAGTAGCCCATGTTCATCTTGCATGAAAATTGGTCGCCCAAAACTTCATTTTGACCACCAAAAATTAGGTGCCTAAATTGGTCACCTTGGCCACCTATGACTTCTCGCCCACTTTGGCTGCCCAACTTGGGCCTCGTGATGCCCGCTTGGGCCACTCTGGGAGAGGTGCCCAACTTGGGCTTTATAATGCCTAGTTCTTGCCTTTGCATGTGTTTTCATGTAATCACTTATCTTCCCGTTTTTCTTATTGTTCAAGTGTAAATTATCAATTTTTTCCTCTTTTTGGCTTCCTTGTGCTTTTTCTATAGAATCCTCATTTATCTCACTTATTTCAATTGTGCAACATTCTACACAGCCCATCATCCAATTAAACAGGGTATCATCTTCATGAGGTAGAGAAGACATTACATGAGGGTCTACTGTATACCTAGTAGCCTTGGTAGTGGCTAATCCTTATTTGATTATAAGCCTTTACAAAAATCCACAACATGTTGCTTTCCCAATCCTACAATGCTTTTGCTTGCCTCAACCTCTCTATTGTGCTCCCTTGAGATAGTAACAATCAAGTGCCTCATGGCCATCTTTGTCGCAAAATTAACAACTCATTGGATTAGGGTAGTTTAAGCTGGAGTCACCACTATTGTTGCATGTAGTACACCAAACTTGCCTACGGATGTCTTGATTGGTCCACAATTCCTCCACTTCATAGTGAAGTTGGGCCACTAAATCTTCCTTCTCGCACATTAGTGACAAGACGATTTTCTCTTTGTTTTGCCTTTATTGCATCTTAAGCTCTTCTAAGTTTCTTGAGTGGGTCAAGATTCGTGGTGTAGTTTGCTTGAGTCCCTCCTTTAGAATGCATTATAGCCTCCTCTATGGGAGAGGTTGTTGTCACAAAGTCATTTAATGTGGCATCTAGTCTCAGAGATTCCCTAAGCTTTTGTTGGGACGACCTGGAAAGATCTTTCTCTATCCATTTCTTAACTAGAAAATCACCTAGAGCATGCGGCAATTGAGAGACAAGTGCTTCAATATGAGTATGTAATTCATGAAAAGATTCACCTCACCTTAATTTCAAGTTCTCGAGTTCATATAGGGCTTGCTCTAAAGAGTTGCTCTGTTGGAATGTTTGTGAGAATGATGCCTTCAATGCTTGCAAGTTGGTGAATTGCATGTCTGCATACTAGCTGTATCACTTATCTAATGTAGAAGGAAATAGCACCAGCATCGCATCCTCTTGATGTTGAAGCATGCAACCTCGGCATAAGGAGATGAATTCCTTATGTGATCATTTGCATCTTTGTAAGCTGGTCTTGAGAGTCGATTCGAAAGGTCCTCCATCAACGCTTGAGCTTCCTCTGAAGTATTCGAAGAAAAATCCAACATCCTTCTAGGCTTCTCTTTTGAGAGCGGGATTGAAGCCAAACTAATACACATATTTAAGGGTAGAGGAGTGCTAAATTGACTAGCCAAAGGTAGAACTGATTTCTTGACTCCTTTGTGCATGAAGAGGCTATCTATCTACTCAAGTGTGGGTCATGAACCCACTCGCAAGATGCAAAAATCAAGAAAAAACAATTCAAAAAACAATTGTTTACTATATTAGTACCTCCTACAGAAAATGCAAGGATCCCACTATGTTGTGCTAAAGTGTAGATGAGGTACCAAACTGTAGAAGAGGCCTTTATTGACCATAGTTACGGTATGTCTTCTACTCAAGGGGAGTTCTTCCTTAGGGAAGTATACCCTGTGATATCTCTATGTGCAAGTACACTACTTGGCAGTAAGGACACAGAGATGAAAAGTTGCAAGTACACAAATGAGAAAAAGCCCAATTTCTTTATACTCTAAATGGTTACAAAAATTCAAAACTAATTCAAATGAGCATACCTTCTAAGATTGCTAGATCTTTGCGGAAATATTCCCTACATTAGTTTACACTTTCATGACAAGTTCATAAAAATTTACTACGCCACGTGTTGCCCACCATAGTCCTCCAAAAAATAGGTAAAGTAGACGCCCAATTTTGATCATGTCCAAAAGAGGAGGTGGTGGCACCCAATTCTAGCAATATCATATTTTTGTGCCACTTGAGTCCTACACTCCTTACCTTTACATATCTTTACTTTTCGTGAGTATAATAACACCTTGTAGTTGCCTTCAATACTTTTTCTAGCCAAAGTCACCATTAATTACTTCTTTGGCCAAGAGTTGCCTATAAGAAAGGAAATTAAGTAGATTCGCCTCTTAAAATTTAGGAGATCCAATTGCCCTAGAAGAGTCACACTCCCTTGATAAGGATCCGACTAGAGATCGCCCTCATGGAATCTAGTTGCATAAAGTAGAGGTGGCTCTCCAATGAAGAGATGAAGTTGCCACCTATACTAGAGGAAGAGGTAGTCACCCAACTGAACAGAGGTCGTCCATGTTGTGTAGAGATGCAAAGAGTAGTCACCCCCTTTGACGCGATGATGAAGAAAGGTATTCGTCCAAATGATTTCATGTAATAGATTGTCGCCTAAGTACGGTGAGGTGAAGAACATAGCGGTCGCTTCAATATGTTGAGGAGTCGTTTGCAAGAATGATCACTATACACATAGTACTTGCGATTGATATCCATAGAGTGAACAAAGTATCAAAAGAATATAAATTGAATGTTTTCATATGGTGCACTCTAGGAGGAAATATATGTGACCTATCCCATTGTGTATGAAGCTCCCCATTATGAAAAAAAAAAAGTATGTAGCCTAAAAAAGGCATTGTATGGGCTAAAACTAGCCCCTAGAGCATGGTATCCATGAATAAAGTAGTCTTTTTGAGTTATAAATTTAAAAGGTGTGTCTCACATGCTAGCTTAGATGTTTACAAGGATGTTAAAAATGTTTATCCTATATGTGGATTATCTTCTTATTATGGGTGACTATGAAGACATGAGCAACCAGACTAAAGAGGCTTTGAGCTTAAAGTTTGAAATAAAAGAATTTGCCTTCCTACACTATTATTTTAGAATTGAAGTTTGATATAGATGGAAGATCTTAGAAGCATTGAACATGATTAAGTGCAAGAAAATAGCTACAACTATAAGATTAAATGCAAAATAATCAATTGAAATATATAGATCGGTTGCTAGTCTCATCCACTCATGTCACACTAGATGAAATATCACTCTCATTATTAGTGCTTTGATTTCATTTTCAAACAAACTCTATAAGAGTCATTAGAAAGTTGGGATCCCAATACTCAAATATTTGAGGGTGATTCTTCAATATTTTATCATCTACAATTCTCATATGTCTCTTCTAAGGGATTATGACTCAGATTGGGCAATGATAATGATCCTAGGAATTAGCTAGCGACTATTGCTTCTCTTTCAATTCAAGAATTTATATGGATCAATAAGAAACAACCTACAATGACATCATTGTCTATTGAAGCAGAGTTCAAGTCGGCATATTTTCACTCCATGTTCAATAGATTGGTTGAGGAGCATCCTATGACATATAGGACTGCAAGGTGAAGTTCCAACTATATTTAAATGATGCAATCAAAGTTGTGATGACATTGCCACAAAACAAATATTTCATGCATGAACCATACATATAATGATTCAATATCACTATGTGCATAGCTTCATTAAGGATGGAATGGTGCATATGACCTTCTAGCCAAAGAGGAGAATGGAGTGGATATCTTCTGTTAGATAAAAACTGCCTATGATTCCTTAGCCCTCTCTTGGAGTTGTGACTAAAAATAGAGGGGGAAAACTTTGGTGCAGCCTCGAAAAATCTTCATGAGAGAAGTTATGTTTACCTCCCAACCTCACAATCAATAAATAGGCTTTCTTATCTCTCCATGCATCCATTGCATGAGAGCCATGTGGCCTCATGCCCTCAACCACCACTACAAGTGATTCATACATATTTATATCATAACATTTCCTTTCCCTTAAGTTCAGGTTTATCCTCAAAACTGCTCATGGAAGGCATAGGTGAGAAGAAGAAAGAATATATGTGATGTTCCCACTCAACCCCATGTACTTGGTGTACATGGTCATCTCTTCGTAATATTTCCCCATATCGTTCCCCTTGAGAAGACTCTTATTAATTTTTTCAAAGGTGGAAAATCATCCCTGAAGGGTACTAACCCGCTCCCAAGTGGCACTATCCACTGAATTATCTTTCAACTTAACTAGGTACTCTGTATATAAATGACTCCTCACCCGTGTTTCTCTAGTACATAGTATGCTCATGCTCATGTGGAATAGACTGAACAAAAATAGGCTCTATTATCTCACTATCTGGAATAAGGTTGCCAGAGTCATCTAATCTCTTCTTTAACCTACTAGCATCAAATATTAGGTGAATCAAAATTCTTTTTGGAAGTTGGGGCCGGTAATCCATCTGACCATTCTCTTATGTATTGGAAGTGCACCACAATACCTAGGAGATAACTTAGAACAAAGTCATATCTTCATGGTTTCAAACCTAGAAGAGACTCTAAGATAGACTTAGTCTCCTACCTCAAAGTTGATTTTTTTCCTTTGAAGGCTAGCATAGGCTCTAGCTCTACCCTGAGCTTTCCTAATACTATCTTTAGTTAGTCTAAGCATATCATCCATTTCTTCTAAGAAATCTTTTGCAGTTTGTACTTTCTCATTTCAATAGCCAACTCCATAAAGGAGCTCTTGGCTGAAACCCATACATAAACATAAATGGACTATGTCCTGTAGAAGAGTGCTTAGCACTATTATATTGGGAACTCTACTATATGCTCGAAGCCTATCCTCTAAGATTTGGTTAACCCTTTCTGTTTAATGATCTTGGTGTCCTTAGAAACCTTGAAATATACGCTTCAAGGTCCAACAAAAATCGAAGCAATCCAATATATGCTTCAACGAGAAATAACACCTCGTTGAAGTTGAGAGGGTAGACGTAGGCTAGAGTGGAAGCGAGAAAAGAGAATCTTGCCAAGAAGTTGACTTTGGAAATTTGAAAAATGAGGTTTTGATGCCCAAACCTTCTAAAGATGGTTGATTCTCAAAGTGTGTGCACCAAAAAAACATAGGTAAGTGTTATTCTTGATGTTTGGAATTAACTCCTCCTTCCAAGATGTTGACAAAAATTAAAAAACAAAATAACTTTTTACCTCCCTAACTCTTCAATTTTGAAGTGGTCTTCTTGTTTGTTCCTTCCCTGAGAAAGCGATGTCAATGGCTTTTTTATCCCATAAGCAGGTGTACAACAAGTTGAAGCGCCTTCAAATATAGCAACAAAGAGCCATCTCCTTCATCTAAGGATGAGGGAGAGTGAGAGAGCTTTCTCCTCTCTCTGGTGCGCCTCTTGGCGAGTCCGCATTAGCCTTTGAGTAGGCGTGGTGCTGAGTTCATCGCATGGAAGCTCTCCATCTGTGTCGTGTGTCTTCGTTGGTCGTGCTTTTTTGAGTGCGTCACGACATCATTGTGCTCTTATACCAATATTAGATAAAAACTCCCTATGATTCCATATGCCCCTTTTGGGGTTGTGACTAAAATAGAGGGGGAGAACTTTGACACAACCTCCAAGAATACTCATGAGAGAAGTTATGTTCACTTTCCACCCTAATAGCAATAAATAGCCTTTTTCTCTCTCCATGCATCCATTGCATGCGAGCCATGTGGCCTCATACGCTCAACCACCACTGGAGGTGATTCACACCTATTTATATCATGACATCTTCAATAAAGCACTCACAAAGGATGTACTTCAAGCACATCTTTAATGAATTGGAATTGGCTTGAGGCAATTTTCTGCATGTGAATATTCAAGACAGGAGTTCGATATGTGCTATGCCCCACCCTTAATCCATGGTGCAAGAAGTTGCAAGGCCTCCATTAAGAGAAGAAGCCATGTTGTGAGATCATACATTAGTTAGGCTCTAACTTGTAAGAAAAATAAGGTTCATAAGACTCAATGAAAACAAATTGATAATTGTGGGTATGACTGAGTTAAATAATGTAATTAGGTTCATAGAGCCTAAGATATTACGTATTGAGTCTTGGTGAGTCAACGAGGGTCCCTATTTTAAGGACTGGGGTTCTTGGAAATGGCCCTCGACCAAGGGATCCTGAAGAGCTTAGCAACACTATTGGCAAGAGTCTAGGGGTGGTGCCCCACAACTCCACAATAAAAGAAGTATTCTTTGGAAGATTCCTTACCTAAATAAGAGAGATATACATGGTAGGTCTATTAAATTGACCTAAGCCAGTTACACACTGACCTAGCTAGCCCTCACATACTATAAAAAGGTATATGCCTTTACAAACATGATCATCTATTTCTTACACAACCAAAGCTTTTCAAACTGATTATGATACTTACCTCCTATGTATAATGTCACTTAAGCTCCACAATGGAAGCACATGGTTGGAAAAAATCCATCTTTGTATCAATCGTTTGGAGAATTGAAATTTTCACTTCTTCAAATATCAATCTTTTCCTCTTTGCAAGAACATGCTCTTCCTATTGGACATGTACAAAGGGACATGCCCCAAAAGGAGAAAATAATAGAAAATGCTGAAGTGCAACATCAAATATGTTATGCCCATAAATATCCTACCAAACGAAACACGGAAGTGCAGAGGTAGACATTTCTTTTTTGATATCTATACATGTATGTTGTCACCAAGCAACGGATCTAAGATAACCTTGTCAATGATTCCATGCATGTCCAAAAACTGCAGATGGAAGGAAATAAGAATCGCTAGAGGCATTGAGCTTCTGATCTTCTTTCCAATAAAAATGTGTAGAAGAGATGGAAACCCATATCCTCATAGTGGGTGTGCGTGAGAAGCCAAGAATGCTTGTAATGAGCATTAATCCAATGATATCATAAACTACACGAAAAGGAATCAACTAGCCAAGATGACCACGCCTTTTCTACGTAGGATTAATAGCTCTATCGTTCTATTGAAGCAAGGGCAACGATCCGTTTTGAGAGCAAACAATGAAAAGAAACAGTATGAGAATGTAATTTTAATGGCAACAACCTTTTAGGTACACAATACCCACATCAATAAATCTAAAACACTACCTATGGGTGAGAAGAAAGGAAGAACTTTGCGAGGAATATGCGAAAAGGGAATGCATGTGGGTAGTACAATTTAAGCACACAGAGCTCCCCATTCTTATGACATTGAGTCACTAGATCCCAAGCACAACTTTCAACAAAGCGCTGCCATGGCTTCTACCGTTGAAATGCCTTTAGAGATAAGATGCAAAGAAGAAACCTTCCTCTAATAAGGGCATGTAATACATGATATATGATTGCAATGTACTCTAAAAAAATTCATAGTTTGAAATGATGTCGGCACTCACGTGCTATCCATCCAGCCACCTTGGCCATCACCCTCTTCAGAACCCACTCAGTTTGCTATCAGAAAAAACACATACGACAAGGGGAAAAATTTTGTGGTAGACGACAACAATCTCATACCCCTCGCACATGAGGTTTTGTCGCCGGACTTCGGGGATATTTTCATCTTTTTGGGTCACCCAAAAGTGAAAATCCCAACGTACTGGTGCCTGTTAGCACCAGTCCGTTCAGGTGACCTGAAGTCCAACCATTATTATTATATTAGTTTTATTCTACTCTTTCAAAGGGGACGCAGACATTGCTTGAACATAGATGATATATCACTTTTCTTTTCTTTTAAATAAAGGAAGTTCGGCCTTAGCCTACTCTCCCGGACTTGAATTAATTAAAAGAGAAGTACAAGAGAAGGGGACTAGTGCCCATGGGATCCCCCGAATCCCATAGAACGGGAGTAGCTTTTACAGAGTTTAGATGGCATTACACAGAAGGTAAATCACCCTCTCATCACCCACATGCAAGGCCCACACGGGTTTAAGCTTGTTGTTGATCAAAAGGAGCACTTGATGATGCCTAAAAGGGAAGGGGGGGGGGGGGGGGGGGGGGGGGGGGGGGGGGGGGGGGGGGGGGGGGGGGGGGGGGGGGGGGGGGGGGGGGGGGGGGGGGGGGTGGGGGGGGGAGGGGGGGGGGGGGGGGGGGGGGGGGGGGGGGGGGGGGGGGGGGGGGGGGGGGGGGGGGGGGGGGGGGGGGGGGGGGGGGGGGGGGGGGGGGGGGGGGGGGGGGGGGGGGG
>MU264409.1:0-27226 GCA_020310875.1 Ceratopteris richardii
GAGAGAGAGAGAGAGAGAGAGAGAGAGAGAGAGAGAGAGAGAGGATTGGTGATGTGGATAGAGGCTGGGAGCTGCGGAAGAAGCGCTCCTACACTATGGAGAGGGAATGAGAAAAATGGTGGCTTCTGAAGGCATGCAAAGATTATGGTGGCACCTTAAAGAGAGAGAGAGAGAGAGAGAGAGAGAGAGAGAGAGAGAGAGAGAGAGAGAGAGAGAGAGAGAGTAAAAACTACACAGCTACTGATGTTGGCACAGGAAAGAGAGATGGAGACAGAGGGAGGGAGAGAGAGAGAGAGAGAGAGAGAGAGAGAGAGAGAGAGAGAGAGAGAGAGAGAGAGAGAGAGAAAGAGAGAGAGAGAGAGGGAGGGAGAGAGAGAGAGGGGTGGATCACGGCAGAAGAAAGAGAAAGAAAGAAAAAAAGAAAGAAAGAAAGAAATAAGATAAAAGCAAAGAGAGAAAGAAAAATAAAGAGAAAAAGAGAGACGAAATAGTGAAGGAAGGAAGGAAGAAAAGAGAAGAGGGTAGAAAAAGAAGGAAGAAAAGAGAAGGAGAGAAGAGAAGATGGAAAGAAAGGAAGATGAAGAGAAGGGGTGTTTATGATTGAAGTTATGATTGTCTGGATATGATTTAAATGTTTCTATGGGTATATGATTGAATATGAGTGCAAGGGTATTTATGCATTTGGAAACCCATCATCTGAAATTGCTTGAAATGTGAAACAAAGCTAAACTTGATGGGTATGTATGCTAATATGCACTTGCTTGTGATTAAGAATGGTTAGAAGGGTTTTTTCTATACATATAAATATCTGTTTCCATGTAAATATTTCACTTGTGTGTGAACATCACATAAATTACTAAGTGGAAATGTATAAGCTAAAAGCATAATGTGTTTTTTATCATGTACTAATGATTTTTCCTCTCTATGTCAAACTTCCTTGTGGATCTCTCCTCAAGTTTACTGACTGATTGGAGGTTACTGCTGGATTTATGAAGTGAAGAGAAGTGTTGAAGTAAGGACCGAAAGACATAAAGTAAAAGGAAGGCTGATTGAAGACCAAAGTTGAGACTCCAGGGCGACTTCGTGCACTCCAGCAGGCGTTCTACGTTATATTTGGCTCATCTGCAGTGTAGCGGCAGCATATTTGTATTCGTCGATCCCTACTGTAGCAGATTTCTGTATCACCGACCTGCACTCTAGCGGGCATCATAGTATCATTCAGATTTTATTGGACGACTTCCGTTACATTTACATTGTATCATTGAGCTTTGACTGCACACCAATTTGGTGACTTTCGTGTCTTAGCGCTATATCTATATTTTTTTTGTTCCCGATGGCTACCGTTTTCCGTATGCACATTCGCTCCTCTCTTTTGAGAGGGTAGGGGCCTACGACGATCGCCATACCAGAGAGAGGGTGAGGCGCCCAACGCGCAGATGCCGCTCGTCTGACGTGGGAATGACGCACACCGGGGGCGTGATCCCACCCTGTGCCGGCTCTTCCCATCACCTGCTTCCTTTTTTGACACCGATCTACTGGTTGTGAAGAAAAAAAGATTCATATTAAACTATTTTGAGTTTTAAAGTAAGATTCCAGGTCATTAAATCTCCCCCTCAAGCTTAGAATGAGATGGAATATAAAATGAAAGAAATACATATGTCCATAACAAGATGAAATAACATGAAATGAAATCTAAATACAAACTAAAGCTTTCTAACTCCTAACGCTTCTCTGAAATAGATGAACTTTTCTTTTGGAAGAGCTTTGGCGAAGACATCCGCCACTTGTTCTCTACTGCTGATGTGAATCAACTTAACTTCTCCTTAGATGACCTTCTCATGAACAAAATGATAATGAACTTTTGATGTGCTTTGATCTCAAATATTAAACTCGATTCTTTGATAGCATTATGGTGCTCACATTGTCACAATAGATGACCACCTTTCCGTCGATGTAGACTCTCATGTCTTCAAGTAGGTACTTAATCCATGTTGCTTCATAAACGGCTTGTGTAATTCCTCTATATTCAGCTTCGGTACTTGACAAAGCGATAGTTGGTTGCTTCTTGCTACTCCGAGAAATGATTGCACTTCCAAAAGAAAATGAAAATCCACTCATTGACCTTCTATCCATGACATTTCCTGCCCAATCGCCATCTCTGTATGCATATATACATGGCTGAACTTTTCTCTCATAAAACAAACAAAAGTTACATGCTCCTTTCACATATTGCAATATGCATCGCACTGCATCCAAGTGCACTCTACATGGTTTATGCATAAACTGACTCACCAAACCAAATGCAAAACTCAAATCCACTCTTGTCTTTGTTAGATAAATAAAACTTCTAACCATTTTCATATACATATTGACATCATGCAAGTACTTTCCATCATTCATAAGCTTAACATTAGCATCAAGTGGCATATCAATAGGCTTCCAAGCACTCATACCAAATCTCTCAAGCATTTCAAGCATATGATTGCCTTGTATAATTCAAATTCCCTCTTTCATTGAATTACTTCAATTTCCAGAAAGTATTTTAGCTCTCCCAAATCTCACATCAAAAATTCAGATTTTAGTTGCTTTTTCAAATCAGCAATCCTCTTCTCATCGTTGCAAGTAATGATCAAATCATCAACATAAATCACTAATAGAATCGTTTCGCTTCCTTGATTCCATACAAAGAGTTAATAATAAGCCTTGAATTGCATAAATTTCTGATCCAACAACTTCTTAGTGAATCAGTCGTACCATCCTCTTGGTGCTTGTTTCAATCGAGAAAGAACTTTCTGTAATTTGCATACATCATCAGGATACTTTGGATGCACATAATCTTTTGGTTGCTGCATATAGACTTCCTCATGCAATTTTCCATTCAAAAATGCATTCACGCTTTCACCATTGTCATTTCACCATTGGACTAAATGTTTCATCATAATCCAATCCATATACTTGTGCATATCCTTTTGCAACTAAACGTGCTTTAAATCTTTCCAGATGAAACTGTCCACTTTTACACTTCACTTTTATACCCATTTACATGCAATAGCTTTCTTATTCAGTGGTAATTTCACTAAATCCCATGTAATCATTCTTCTTCAATGCATTCATCTCATCATCCATTTCTTGCACCAATCTTCACTTTGTGACGCATCATGAAAATTCTTTGGTTTTCATGCTTGATTCTCTTACTCATAGTATGCATAATGAAGCTTCATAGACTTATTGTATGGATTCAGTCTATCCGCACGATTTCTTACTCTTGTAGATATTCTCAAAGGTGTTTCTTCATCTGATCTTGAACATGTCTCTTTCCTTGTGTGTGGAGGGAACATATTTCTCCTTCATAATTGTCAACATGCTAGGAATAACTATCTCATCATCAATATCTGAATCAGAGATGTACGTATCTTTCCCTTTTTCCTTTCTTCTTGCATAGTCATTTGCATTTTCACTCCATGATGTTTTAGCTGTAAGAAATTAATATGAACATAGTCTTGGCTTCTTCATGGTCAAAATTCTTAGGACTTGTTCCTCGTTCATCACGAGCATTATGCATAGAATCATCCATATCATTCTCTATCATAGCCATGTCTTTGGGTGCATGCCATGATGCATTTTCATCGAATATGACATCTCTGCTTACTATAAATTCTTTTGTAATAGGATTATAACATCTATATCCTTTCTTCTCTTTTGAGTATCCAACAAATATGCACTTTTAAAGATTTTGGCTCAAACTTGTGTCTCAACTGACTAGGCACATGCGCATAACAAATACTTCCAAAAACGCGTAAATAGCTCACATTTGGCTTACACTTCCATAGCCTCTCATAAGAAGCTAGATCATGAACCTTGCTTGTTGGAGCTCTATTTATAACATGCAGAGCCATATGACAAGCTTCTGCCCAAAACATATCTCGCATGTTCTTTTCATTCAACATGGCTCTAGCAACTTCCTCAATCACAGACGATTTTTATGTTTTGCAACACCATTTTGTTGTGGTGTGTATCTACAAGACAATTGCCTTCTCATTTCATGATCGCTAAGGTATTAATCAAATTCTCTTCAGATATATTATCTCCATGAATCTGATTGTAGGCAGTTTATATACATTCCCACTGCTTTTCAACCATATTTTTGAATCTCACAAAGCACTCAAAAACTTCACTCTTATGCAAGAAATAATTCATTTATATAGGCTATAATCTTCAATGAATATCAAAAAGTATAGCAAGCCACCAACTGATTTTGTTGTAGCAGGTCCAACCACATCACTATGGATTAGCTCTAGAGGTCCTCCTTCCATGCATTTCTCTTCTTGGAAACTTCATACGTTGATGTTTTCCAAATGTGATGCTTCACATATTCTTTCAAAGTTTAAATGAACAAATCTTGGTAGTCTAAGCACTAACATTTTCCATAGATTTCAACTTCCTAAAATTGACATGACCAATTCTTTTATGCCATAATTCAGCTATATTTGAGTATTCACTATTCTTGGCATAGATGTTCTCATAAAGGGGATGTACCGATGTCAAACTTGAACAATCTACCCATCTTCTTTCCATGACCAAGTAATTTTCCTCTTTTTCCATACTAGAAATCATGTTTAAAATAGCCATGTTTATTGAAAATTACTTCCATGTCTTGATCTGCAAGTTGACCAACCAAAACTAGGTTCTTTGTAATGCTAGGCACATGTAAGACATCACTTAATGTGTTTTGAATGCCATTTATTTGTACTAGTGGTACATTCCGAACATCATTAATCACATGTAAGGTATCATCAACCAGTTGCCACATACTCTTTAGTCTTCAAAGACTCTTTTGGTTCAAACCCATTTCCTATACTCTTCATGTGATTTGTGCAACCGGAGTCTATGAACCAGTTCATATCGTTTCGAGGTTTAGACATACTATTCAGCACATGCTCCATTGAAAACATATTATCTCTGCCATAGTCTCTATATGAGCTTTTAGCAGAGAAATTTCCATGTGCTTCATGATGGCTTCTACCTCTTCCTCTTTGACTATTCTGCTTATAATAACAATCTTTCTCAAAATGGCCATACTTGTCGCATGGTAACAGTTTCCAGGTGCTTGTGATCTTCCTCTACCTCTCAAGTTTGATCTTCCTCTACCTCTTGGCATATCCAATGTATTTGCATTTCTAGAAGATGAATGTCCACATCTAGAACCTCTTCCTCTATGCTGAAAGAGTGCATGATCACTTGAATTACCACTTCCCGATGCATTCAAACAAATTTTTACTTCTTCTGTTATGCAAAGAGCTACTAGCTCGTCAAAATCTAGAATACTGCCTCTCACCAAGATAGAAGTATCTAAGCTCTTATATTGTGGTCCTAGACCATTTAGCATATCTGATACCAAATCATCATGATCCACTTTGCAATTTATTTCCATGCCATATGCAATCCACTTTTGCTGTAAGTGAATTTTTCTAGCTTCCGTAGATGTACCATATATCTTATGAATTATGTCCCAAGCTTCCTTGGGTGTGCTAGCCTTCATAATATGTGGAGTTAGGATCTCTGATGTACATATCAAATCCAGTGGAGAACTTTTCTAGATTTTTCTATCCATGTTTTATATTCCTTTTGCTCATCTCCATTCGGTTCTTTAGCAACTCAGGACAACTCGTCCTCTCCATTTATTTATTTCCAAAGACCTTTTCCATCAAGAAATTTTCCATCCTATAGGATCATATGTGGTAATTGTCTTTATTTAACTTATCACCAACTATTTGCGTAATGTTATCACCCATTCTTGCAATTTAAGCACTTCTCTATGCTATGGAAATTTTATGGTGAGGCCTAGAAAACATTTGATAGCATTTTGGCTGTATTTTTAGATATATGCACCAAAAACTGAATGTTCAAAAGTAATCTCAATGGTTTTCTTTTGTTCCAAGCACTCCCTACGTCTCTATGCACTTATATGCTCATTTTTACCTCTTTGAAAGAAAATCGATAGAGTCTCCTTTGTCCAAAGTGTGTATGAGCCAAGTCAACTATAGTGAATCCAATCCAAAACCCCAACTCTAGGTAAAAGTATCAATAAGAGCACAAAATGTAAGCAAATAATTTTTGAGGGGACGCCTCGAAAATCATACATTCATCTCGTGATCAGTACATGAGGTCTTTGGACTGTCTTCTCGTTGGCCTTCCACATATATCACCAGAGAATCTCCAAGCATGAGAATACCCCAGTTGAAAACCTCACCGCATCCCTCAGTTTTTGTTATATTCAAGGTTTTCAACACGCTAATAAAACCTCACAAGGCATGTGAGTTGTCCAATTAAGGACCCGCAATATCAAACATTCATCTCAGAGTGTCAGAGTAGGGTCCATTCATGGACGCGCAAGATAATACACGACGTTGCATACCACATGCGATTGAAATGAAAACTGAAATCAATATGTACTTGAAATCAAAATATCTAATAGATCTCAAAGACGTAAAATTTTAGACGTGACAAAAATTTGCAAGTTCTAATGCTCTACAAGATCCACTCTTTCGATGCAGCATGTCAACAAGTATCCACACCCTATCGTTCATATTTAATTATCAACAAACATGGCCGAGACTAGTGTTGGGACTACTGAAATTTGCCCGGCCACCATTCATGCGAGATCATTGAGGCAGCAACTAATGTGGAGCACTAGATGCACATGAATTCAGCACAAAAAGGCTACTTTGTACTTTCGTCAAGGAGTTCTTTGAAAAGACAACAGCTCAGATAGAAAATATGCTCTCGTATTTGATGCAGGAAGCTCAGGAAATTGAGCTCTTTCGCAAAAACCTTTCTTAGTTCCTATACTTTAGATCCTTCAAATTGTATCGTATGGCGCAACTCCTTACTCTCTCATACTAGCTTGATGAATGTGCGGCTATAGTGACTCCATCTGCACAGTCACACAGCGACACAAACACGATGAACAAGAAGTCTGTGGATAACGCGTCGCTCTACCTAGGGGTGAAGAAAAAACATTCATATTAAATTGTTTTGAGTTTTAAAAGTATAATTCCATGTCATCATGCATCAAGTTCAAATATTGAAAAAATTAGAAGTCTCGAATGTCATTGAGGTTTGCGAATCCAAAGTCACGTGAAGTTATTTTCTTTTATAGATCCATTCTAAGTAAATTGGCTAGTACATCTACAAAGCTTAAGCAAAAATTAGCTCACTTCCTGTGGAGAATCCATTTTGACTTTGTATTGTTAACCTGCAAGGTAAATATATGAAAACAAGAAATCGAAATATTATTTTTCTTGAATTGGTAAAGCTAAGATAAGTTCAAGAGTTCCAAAAGAGAACTATATATTTCCTCCCTGAAATTCAGTTAGTTCCTATATATGAGCAGATATTTGCTCCCTGAAATTCACTTAGCTCCTACATACTCATATTATCTATATAGCTCTTCAAAATTATTCATACAATCTTTCTAGTTTAGCAGATATTCTTTGTGATGATAGTCGAAAAGATTTCAAGTGTAATGTACCTCACCAAAGATGGAAAGTGATAAAGAGACCTTCTTTCACCAGTGCAAAGAGTTTCACTTCTCTTGCTCTTCGGATCGCTTATGATCATGCCATGCAATGTGCATTTTCATATCACATATTTTGTATTGTTGGACTTATTTACAAATGACCAGCCACACATCTCTCAAGTTGGTCAGAGGTTCCAAGGGGCCACCATTGTCTTATATATATAATGCTGATGCGCAATCAATAGACATCTACTTACAACTATGTCAGAATGATGTATCTTCTTCCCCAATTTCTACATGGTATCCATCGGACATACGATCTATAGTGTGGGGGTCCACTACACAATGGCTATGCTGAGTGTATTTGACATGAAAGTGGTGTTTCTCTCTGCAACCATAGAAGCTATTCTCAAATTATTTAATGAAACATCACTACACTATGTTTTGTTGGTGTTTTCTATTACAATGGATCTCAAACAATATGCAATATGTCCATATGTTGACACCCCAAATTCCATCGTGGCAAAGAAGACAAATGTGGTAATCATTGAAGACAGGAGCCTGGTGGCGAGGAATGGCATCAATGATCTGTATCTGCACACCATGCAAGTACCTCAATGCACACTTGAGAATGTTAACACAAAGCTTCTCGAATAGATTGCTGCACCCCATGAGAAAAGAAATAAAACCTCTACATATAACCCCCCCCCCCCCCCCCCCCCCCCGTGCCCCGCAAAAGCTAGAAAAGTTCCGAAATGGGGCACTGTTTGTTTGCAACACCAGATGAAGGTAAATTTTGAGCCTCAAAATTCAATTCACTCGCATCAACTGATAAATATGAATGTGACAGTAGACACTATGCACACAAAGAATTGTAGAACATGCCTACTTTACATGTGACAGAAGCAATCCTCCCTATTGAAGTGCTCAAGGGAAATGCAGAAAGTGTGTGCAATGAGATTGCTGCAGAGAAACTTACTTGGCTTTCCTCAATAGTTTAAGAGACCCACAACAACTGATCGTAGAGGTAGCACTAAAGATGTATCCATAGAATCCTAAAAATGGATCTGTATGTCATGCAAATCATTCAAACTACAAATGATCATTTAAAGAGTTTAATAACCCTATAGAACCAAGACACGTCCTTAACACAAGTTGGTCACAACACTCTACTTGCACGCCCGTGCCCTTTATGGTAGATGATCAATGTGAAGCAGAGAAACACGGATGCTGTTATGAGCTAACATGAAATAAAAATAACATTGGTGTAGACTTTGATGGACCTTTTAAGCTAGAATTCCGTCTCTATGGACCATTTGATCCTCGTATCATCATTTATGTGGACCATTTTGCGTTCCTCAAAAAGAGAAATATTTTGCGTTCCTCAACAAGAGAAAGGGGAAAATGCATGGAGAAAACTTATCAGTTGAAGAACATTATCATAATTTCAAGTACAAAGCTCAACATCACACGTACTAAGTGCTGCAGTTGAAGATCCTACTTAAGTCATCATTGCCTAGTTACCCATATTGCTTTTTGATCATTGTATATGAGGTAAACATTGAATGTAGGTATCCTTACGTGATTCCATTGGAATACAATGTCTTCATTTCTATGTGAACTAAAACATTTTCGATGTTTTCCTTCAGAAAAAGGAAATCTTGGAATTAAATAACTAATGTCTGGCCACAGATTTTTGGACTAATCAATCAGAAAATTAAGTAATGTCTGGCCATAGACGACCACCATTATCTGTGGTGTGCCGCCATGGTGCAAGCGGTGTCATCGGTGCATCGAAGATTTAGCCCACCTGTTCTTTGACTGCCCCAAGTCCCGTGTTTGTCTGGCATCACGTGTCCCCGGGTTTTGAGACTAACGAGTCAAATCAACTGGCAACAAGTGATGTTGGGTGAGGCGATCGGATGCTCATCGAGGCTATGGAATGCCATCAGAGGTGAGGCTCTCTGGAAGATTTGGAGAGAGCGCTGTGCCGTCAATTTCGGCCAAACTCCTAAGGAATGGTCGATCGAGAAATCCTTGTTTCTCCTTGGTAAAAGAATCTCCCGAGTCAAGAGATCACCACCGTTTAGACATCACTGTATTTATCTCCTGGAAAACAACAAGTTGAAACCCAAATGGGTCCCACATGAGGGTGATGGTAATGTTATCCGCCTCATCTGTAATGCCTTGTAGCTTGCCATACTCCTCCCCCGCGTTGTGGGATTCGGGGGGTCCCATGGGCACTAGTCCCATTCATTTGTAACTTTTTCTCTTTAATATAATTAAAGTCCGGGAGATAAGGCTAAGGCCGAACTTCCTTTATTGTGTTCACTATGCTCATTGTGTTCCCTATGCTCATTGTGTTCACTATGCTCACTGTACTTGTTGTACCCCTTGTGCTCACTGTGCTCATTGTACTCACTCTACCCTCTCTACTCAATGTGCACTATTCACTGTTGAAGTTTGGTTTGGTTATCAAACTAGTTTGCGTAGGACTATGGCATAACTTTGGCATCTTTTGTTGGAGTTAGACGTCTGTGGAAGCATGTGAACAACACAAGGAAGAAGAAGAAGCTTTGAGCACAACACACAATACTGAATGTATTACTAGAGAATGTACAAAGATCAGTAGCCCATTAGGCTAATAGGAATATATACAAGCCAGAAGAAAACCTCCTAAAGAGGGAAAAAGTGCCCTCGTGGTCCTAGTGTGTTCACACACATCACTACCTAAATATATCAACAAATCCCCCCTGGGAGTGATGTGGTGAGCAAGGAGCTGGCACTCATGTATAAGGAAGTGCCAAGCTATGTGGAAATCACTCCACAAAAGCAAGTAAGCCCAAAGCTTTGCGGGAAGCTTCAAAACTTCTCCCTAGGCAAAGCCTCCGTGAAAAGGTCTGCAATGTTTTCCTGTGTGGGCACATATGCCAAGCTGATCTCCCAAGCAGAGAACCTCTCCCTGACATAATGATAATGCACATCAATGTGCTTAGTGCGACCATGGAACAGAGGGTTCCTCGCAAATGCCAATGCGCCTTGACTGTCAGTGAAGATGGTGGTAGCAGAAGACTGACCAACACCCAAATCCGCCATAAGGCATTTGAGCCACACACACTCAACAGTAGCTGTGAAAGCTTCTCTATACTCAGCCTCACAATTGGAAGTGGTCACAGTAGGCTGCTTCTTGCTCAATCAAGATATACATGAGCTACCAAGCATGAAGCAAAAGCCACTAGTGGACACACGAGTCTCATAGCAACATTTCTTCATGGAAGTCACCATTCAAAAATGTTGTTTTAATGTCCAATTGATGTATATTCCAACCATGATGGGATACAAGTGTAGAGATGCTCCGAGTAGTAGTCATACGGCATGTAGGTGCAAAGGTCTTCTCAAAATCAATGCCTCTTTCCTATGCATAACCCTTTGCAACAAGCCTAAGCCTTATACCTATCAACTGTACCATCCGGTTAACGCTTCAGATTGTATACCCACTTAGTTCCAATGGCCTTCTTGCTAGAAGGCAAGTCACATAAAGACCAAGTACCATTCCTCATTATAGCATCATATCCAGGTTGCATAACAACCATCCAATTTTTCTGAATTTTGTGCTTCATCAATGAAACAGGCTCATTCTCATCAGAGAGACTAGATGCAGCCATAACATAGCAATCTAACGCAAAAGAGGCACTATGAGAGCCTGAATGAGTACGATATGATAGAGGTGCATCTAATTTGCTATCACACAAAGTCTGCACCAGCCATTTTGGCATAGTTTTTTGCCTACTCAATATCAGCTCTCTCATCAACTAGTGCATCATGTAAATCTGCATTAGAAATGGAATGATCTGCATCATCACATGAAACCTGCAAAGGTTGAAAAGTTGCCTCATTAGGTTGAAAAGTGATGGAGAGTGTTAATCTCCAAAAGAACAAGTTAACCTTGAATTTAGATCACCTCTATATCAAGATCAACTTTAGACTCCACCTAATTTAGAGAATCTTCACCAAATTATCAGAAAAATTGATTATTCTGAAAATTTCAGTTTCTTCAGAAAAGTCTGCTGCAGATTAGTCACTCATTGACTAATCAATCCTGTAAAGTTTTTGATAAAACTTTGCACAACACTTCGCCTTAAGGTTGCGCAACTTTGCCAAGTTAAATCTCTCAAAAGATTAAGTACACACTGAGAAATGTGTGAAACACTTTACCTATGTCTGAAAGTGCTTCTCTGCAATGGCGACTTTGACACCTGCAACTTCTTAGCACTGGTTCTCCCAAAGTAAAATCCCGTTTGATCAAGATCTTTTAGCCATAGATAGCTTACCTTCCAACTTAGATTTTAAGCCCTCATTTGTGTAAAACTTTACACTGTAGACTGAGCAATGATCATTTCATTGAAGATGAAATGTGCGCCAGATTTCTCGACTGTTAGAACATTCTTACATATGAATGTTCCTAATCAAAATTCTCACAGCCTGATTACAATTAACCTCTCAAATTCTAGCCACAGATAGATTAGCTATGGACTTAGATACGTGCAAAAGGATTTCTCAAAAGATTAAACACAGAGGGAGCAGACAGCAAAATATCGGCGCAAAATTTTTCGATTTCTCAGAAAATTTACATTTAAGTGAGGATGGACAATTCACTCACTCTTCATGTGTCCTAATGACACTAATTTCTCTCTTCCTATTCTCAAATCTCTTCTGCTCTACTTGCCCGACCTTTTCAAACATATTTATAGATGAATATATACAAGTGTATGACTTAAACAAGAGTATAAGTCAGCTAATGTACATATTGTACATATCTTTGAGTTTTCTGAAAATATCCTTCCTTCAAAACCATCTGACTTTGTTTCCTTCTTGACTCCTTGACTTCATTTCTCCATAATTCTTCAATTGATGATTGTCATGCACCAACAGCTCCCCTCAATCATTAATTGAGGTTCTTCTCTATCTTCTTTACTCCAGCCATATCCTTGAATCTTTGTAGTTTTGGTCCATCTAGACTTTTAGTCATCATATCTGCAACTTGATCTTTTGTGGGAGTGTGTATGACTTCAATCTCTTTCTCAATGACCTTCTCTCTCAGAAAATGATACTGTATTTCAATATGCTTAGTTCTAGCATGAAATACAAGATTAGCTGCCAAGTATAATGAACTCATATTGTCTCCACAAATAATAGGAGTACTCTGAATCACATCAAAAACTTTCAAAAGTGTCTTTAGCCATATTACCTCTTTTGCAGCTTCCACCATACCTTTATATTCTGCTTCTGTAGATGACAAAGCAACTGTATGTTTGCTTCTTGGAACACCATGAAATCAATTTGTCTTCTACATAGCACAAGTATCCATGTGTTGATCTTCTATCATCCACATTACCTGCCCAATCTGCATCACTATATATCTTGATTCTTGTATCTGAAGTAAACCCATAGTAACAACCCTTCTTTGAGTGTACCCTTGATGTACCTAAGTACTCTTTGTCCTGCAATCCAATGTTCCTTTCTAGGACAATGCATGAATTGTGAAAGCACACCAACTGCATATGACAAGTCAGCCTTGTCAATGTAGCATAAATCAAGCTACCAACCAAACTTTGATAGAGTTTCATATCTCTGAACTCTTCTCCTCCAAACCTAGACAATTTATGGTTCACTTCCAAAGGTGTAGGTGCAACCCTGCAATCTTCCATTTTAAATTTGGTTAGCAAAATTTTTAAGATACCTTTCTTGGGTCACATATACTCCATGTTGAGTATAAGAGATCTCCATTCCCAAGAAGAATGATAGGTTCCCCAAATCACTAATTTTGAACTCTTTCTCCATCTGCTTTTTGATCATTTGTATCCCTTATCATCTGTTCCTGTAAGTATTATGTCATCAACATAAATACACACATAAATAAACCCATCTTCACTTGCTTTGACTAGCAAGCTACTATCTGCCTTTGATGCTTGAAATCCAAGATCATTCAAGAATTTTACAAGCCTATAATTCCAAGCCCTTGGGGCTTGCTTCAACCCATACAAAGCTCTCTTGAGCTTACACACATAATTTGGACTCACTTGATCTTTGAATCCATCTGATTGCTCCATGTAGACTTCATCTGAAATGTAAACCATTCAAGAAAGCATTTTTAACATCTAATTGAGACAACTTCCAACCTTTACAAGCAGCAATTGCAATGAGTGTCCTGATGGTTGTCATCTTTGCCACAGGACTATATGTCTCATCATAGTCCACTCCATATGTCTGTGCATACCCTTTCACAACAAGTCTAGCTTTGTACCTAGACACACTTCCATCTGCAAATCTTTTAGTCTTGTAAACCCACTTACATCCAATGATCTTCTGACTATTAGGTTTAGGAACCAAATCCCATGTTTGATTCTCTATCAATGCATCATACTCCTCTTGCATAGCATCTTCCCAATTCTTCTTCCCTTTGGCCTCTTCATATGTAGAAGGGTCTTCATCTGCTTTTACCAAATAAGCATAATCTTTAGTAGTTAAAATGAAGTGTCATAGCTATACCTTGTAGGTTGCCATTTGTGCCTAGATGATCTCCTAACTTCTGCACTTCTTGAGGTCTCTGGTTCAATCACATTCTGGATCAAACATTGGCCTCTCTTCAACTTCAATCTGCACTTCATTACTCTCACTTTCATCAAGTAATTGAACCTTTGCTTTACCTTTTCTTTGTTCCACTACTTCTTCATCATCTGCATGTACATTATATTTACCTGCATACCAAGTACCTTGCTCATCAAATGTAACATCCTTGGATACAATAAATTGTTTTGTGGATGGACTCCACAACCTGTATCCCATTTGCTTATCATCATAACCAATGAATACATACTTCTCTGCCTTAGGCTCCAACTTATGCCTCAATTGAGATGGCACATATGCATATGCCAAGCATCCAAATATTCTGCAATGATCCAAGGTAGGTTTCTTACCCCACCAAGCTTCATATGGTGTCATACCCTGCAAAGCTTTACAAGGCAATCTATTAACCAAATATGTAGCTGTATTAACAGCCTCAGCCCACAAATAATTTGGGCAATTCTTCTCTTTCATCATGGACCTTGCAAAACTCAACAAGAGTCCTATTTCTTCTTTCTGCTACCCCATTTTGTTGAGGAGAGTACCTGCAAGTAACTTCTCTCTTTATACCCTGCATTCCACAAATAATCATTGAACTCATTTGAAAAATACTCTCCCCCTCCATCTGACCTTAGTCTCTTCAATTTTTGACCTGTAATCCTTTCTGCATATGCATGATAGTGTTTAAATGTATTAAACACTTCTGACTTTTCCTTAATCACATAAATTGTGATCCACCTGGTAGCATCATCAACATATATGACATAATATCTTGAACCATTTATACTAAAGTCCTTTGAAGGACCCCACACATCTGTATGCACCAATTCAAGTCTTTCTGAATACATAAATCCATGCTTGGAATAGGATTGCTTATGAGCCTTACCTAATTGACATGCCTCACATCTGTATGTCATGTGTTGACCTGCAATGTTAGGCATTCCAAGCACTGAATCATTGTTAATCATTTCTTTGATACCTCTTTCATTAAAGTGTCCAAGTCTTTTGTGCCAAAGATCCAATTCTGATTACCTTCTGCTCTCCATATGTGAACATAGCATGTCCAACATTTCCTTGTACCTTCAATGTGAAAAGCCTTCCTTCTTTCTTTCCTGCAATAACTTGTTTATACCCTTGACTAGGGGTCTTCCCACATAAACTCCATCATTTGTGAACCTTACCTCATATCCTTTTTCCACAATTTGACCTACACTGATCAATTCTTTGGAATTGTGGGAACATAAAGTACCTTACTCAGAAGAGTGCTCCCATCCTTAGCTTTGACTGAACCAATTGACTTTACCTTATGCTTTGTATTATCACCTGTCTGCACTGTATGATTAATTGCATTATGATCTAGGTCAGTCATCAAAGCAATATTTCCACTTAAATGATTACTACATCCTGAATCAATATAGAACACTCTCATGTCCTCATGGTGAGGGTTTCACATGTATTCATAATGAGAGTCGAATCCTCCTTTTGATCTGATGCATAGTTGTAGTAGGTGTTATTATAGGATTGACTTTGGAAGTTTCTTCCACCACCTCTTCCAAAAGAATTCCTACCACCTCTACCTCTGAAATTTCCTCTCTGAAATCTACCTCCTCTTGCTCTTTGATTAAAGTTCTGATAATTACCATTGTTTTTGATTATTGTGCCAACAATCATGAGATAGATGATTGGTCTTACCACATATCCAACAAGCTCTTGCATTATCTTTGTTGTTTCTGCCTCTTCCTCTACTTCTGCCATTTCCTCTTCCTCTTATGAAGTTTGCTTGGTTTGATGTACCTTCTTCTTCACCTGATTGTTGCTTCCCTTTGTTGGCTTTCTTCTTGTCTTCAGAATACATTGCATGACCTGCACTCTTATCAACATCTCCTTTGACATCATTCTCAAAAGTTAGCATATGACCTAACAATTGATTCAAGTCAGGAGTAAAGTGATCTAATGAAAGTTCTGTAGATAAAATGAAAGGCTTCCATTCTCATCTCCTCTTAGTCCTGTGAGTATTTGTCTTACCAATTTGTCTTCTTCAATATCTTCATCAACTGCACCTAAAGAATCTGCAATGTCCTTCATCTTTGTCACATAATCAGAGATTGATTGTGAGGCCTTCTTCTTGAAGGTAGTAAACTCTGCCCATAGTGAAGCCTTCCTTGATTTGGTTGTATTTTGGAAATGCTCTTCCAAGCATTCCAAATGTCACAAGCACTTTCAAGTCCTCTAATGTGAGGAAGCAAATAGTCATTGACTGCCATGTAGATGATGCTTCTTGCTTGAGCATCCTTCTTCATCCAATTCTTCAAATCTGCAAGCTCCTCCCTAGTTGGAACACTAGGATCTCTGAATTCTGGCTTTTCTTCATCTCCTGTGATGTATCCTATCAGATCTTTGCTCATAAGGTGAGCTTCCATCCTCATAGACCATGCAGGATAGTTCTCTCTATCCAATTTTTCAATTTGGAGACTATCTCCCATCCTTACTTCACCTGTAGTCTCAAAACTTTAACCTTTACAGATAATAAATGTACCTTTACTTCGAATGTTGCTCCTTCTGATCCTTTTGATGCTCTTGTATGTCTTCCTTTGATATTTCTTCAACCTTTACCCTTCTGCACCTTCAAAATGTAAAGATTTGTACTTCTGCAATAGTCGGAGTCTTCTTCACTTCAATTTTGACACAACCTGCTCTGATACCACTGATGGAGAGTGTTAATCTCCAAAAGAACAAGTTAACCTTGAATTTAGATCACCTCTATATCAAGATCAACTTTAGACTCCACCTAATTTAGAGAATCTTCACCAAATTATCAGAAAATTGATTATTCTGAAAATTTCAGTTTCTTCAGAAAAGTCTGCTGCAGATTAGTCACTCATTGACTAATCAATCCTGTAAAGTTTTTGATAAAACTTTGCACAACACTTCGCCTTAAGGTTGCGCAACTTTGCCAAGTTAAATCTCTCAAAAGATTAAGTACACACTGAGAAATGTGTGAAACACTTTACCTATGTCTGAAAGTGCTTCTCTGCAATGGCGACTTTGACACCTGCAACTTCTTAGCACTGGTTCTCCCAAAGTAAATCCCGTTTGATCAAGATCTTTTAGCCATAGATAGCTTACCTTCCAACTTAGATTTAAGCCCTCATTTGTGTAAAACTTTACACTGTAGACTGAGCAATGATCATTTCATTGAAGATGAAATGTGCGCCAGATTCTCGACTGTTAGAACATTCTTACATATGAATGTTCCTAATCAAAATTCTCACAGCCTGATTACAATTAACCTCTCAAATTCTAGCCACAGATAGATTAGCTATGGACTTAGATACGTGCAAAAGGATTTCTCAAAAGATTAAACACAGAGGGAGCAGACAGCAAAATATCGGGCGCAAAATTTTTCGATTTCTCAGAAAATTTACATCTAAGTGAGGATGGACAATTCACTCACTCTTCATGTGTCTAATGACACTAATTTCTCTCTTCCTATTCTCAAATCTCTTCTGCTCTACTTGCCCGACCTTTTCAAACATATTTATAGATGAATATATACAAGTGTATGACTTAAACAAGAGTATAAGTCAGCTAATGTACATATGTGTACATATCTTTGAGTTTTCTGAAAATATCCTTCCTTCAACCAACTGACTTTGTTTCCTTCTTGACTCCTTGACTTCATTTCTCCATAATTCTTCAATTGATGATTGTCATGCACCAACAAAAAGTTGCCTTATTAGACTGTCCACCTGTAAAAAGAGGCAGCAAAGTATCATACATGTCTTTGGAGGTAACAAATGTCGCCTTAGTACATGAAAGCAATGGCTCAATAACATCTTCCATAAGAACAACATCACGGCTAACGAGAATGCATTTAGTTTGTGGATGATATAGATGATAGCCTTTACTTTCACAACTATAGCCAACAAAAATACATTTTACTGCTTTATCAACCAATTTTTTGCGATGTTGTTCAAGCACTAATGCATATGCCAAACAACCAAAAAAAACACAGATGAGCAACAGACGGCTTACGATCATGCCAAGCCTCATATGGAGTGATACACCACAACGCTTTAGTAGGACACTTGTTCAGTACATATGCTACACACATGACAATGTCAAGCCAAAAACTATGTGGTAAAGCCTGACTCTTGACCATACACCTCGTGATCTCCATGAGTGACCTATTCTTTCATTCAGCAACTCCATTCTATCGAGGTGTATAGGGGACTGTACACTTGTGTTTTATCCCATGTTAAGCCAGAAATGCATTAAAATTAGAAAACATATATTCCTCCCCTGGATCAGAACCAAAAACCATTTTACATGCTGACAAATTTTTCAACCAAAACCAAAAAATGTTTGAAGCACATGAACACTTCAAACTTTGCCTTCAATGGATATACCCATGCATGCCTAGAAAAAATCATCGATGAAAGTCAAGAAGTAAAGATAATTCCCAAAAGAAGTGTCTACATAGGACCGCAGACATCTCTATGTACAAGCTGCAATTTCTAAGTAACCCGAACTAAACCATCTTTTGGAAAGGATGAACGCTACATTTTGCCCAATATACAGCCTTCACAAACTGTTTTCCAAGTGCCTCAGGTTTGCGCAAAGAGGACACCATTTCAGATTTTTGTAGGGGTAGCAAACTAGCAAGATTCAGATGATCAAAGCGTGCATGCAAAAGCTTTGCATCTGACATAGCTTGATAATCATTTACTACACATGTCAAATCATTTACAGATCTTTCATGGTCTATGAGCTTATACATCCCACGATATAAATGCTAGAAGAAATAATCACGCCGCCATTTGATAGATCGTGAATTGTACACCTCTCATCAACAAATTTCACAACCAAGCCAATCTTGGCTAATGCAAAAAACTGATAACAGGTTCTTCTTGATCCCTGGCACAAATAAAGCATCTAACAAAGTGAAAGAACTACCATCAGTAGTAGTCAAATGATCTTACCAACTCCATAAGAGGATAAGAGGAGTTGTTGGCGCATGTAAGATTATTCCCTGTACGGGTAGGCTCTAGTGAAGAGAAGAAACAGCACTGCGAGGTAATATGTTTGGTTGCCCACTGTCAAAATACCAAACATCTGAGTCTAGTGCAGACATGCATTGCTCATGAGAAGATGGGTCAAAACTGCAAACAGTAGTAAACACCCATTCTTCTTCCTACATACGATTAGCAGACTCCGTTTTGGTATAGAGGCTTCTGCAACAACCATTCCAGCCTCTTTTCTTCTCTGCCTCTTTCACAACCAGTTTGGGACAGCTCTTTATGATATGATCATTCCCTTTACAGTACTTACAAAGCAATTTCTACTTTTCTGATTTTTTTCTCATCTTTGTCTTGCTTCTTCAAATGTGTAGCATTTGTAGATTTCTGCTTACTAGTTGAAGAGCTCCATTTTCCTTTGCCCTTTTGATTAGCCAGGAAAGCTTCATCTGCAACTCGCATAATGGACCTATTCTTCCTAGATTAATCTTACCTGCAATAGAACAGAGACTAACTTCTCAAATGATAAGGCATTGGATTTCCTTTCATCATCAACTGAAGAGTAGAAGCAAAACTCTGATATAAATCAGGAAGACCACTCTTCAACTGTTTTCAGGGGTAAGCAACACGAGCCTCATTCCTAGCTTGGTAGAATGTGGCAAGTGTATCCTGAGCATCCTTAGCTGTCCTGTAAGAGCGAATATGAGGAATAATGGCACGTTGATAGACAAAGCTATCAATGCATGTGCCTGGGCATCTCTGCCATCCCAACGAATCTGCTCTACAGTAGGTGCAGCAAAAACCATAACACAAACAGGAATATGTAGAATATCATCATCTTCGACACCTTCTGCATCAGCTTCAGTACCTGCAATTGTAATAGTTGTAGGTGTGATAGGATGTTTTTTGACACCCTGCACAATGTTCCACAGTCCTTTTGCAACGAACACATGTCGCATCATATAAGCCCATACACAGTAGTTGGTACCATCCAACTTATCCTCAATAGCCACATACGGAATACATCACTCTAGGGAAATAAACCTCCTAAAGAGGGAAAAAGCTGCCCCGGCGGTCCTAGTGTGTTCACCCACATCACTAACTAAATATATCAACATCTTTGGCTTCTCTTGCACTCATGGTTCTCCTGGATCACTTTGGTTCCCTTTGGTTCCATTGACAACCATTGGCTACAGGCAAACCAATTCTAACACATGAGTGGTAATAAGGGCTTAGTTATTTCCCTAGTTAGCCTATTTAGTTCCTTATCTAGCATATAGGGTATTTGATCCCACAACCTCATACTTCTAAGAGAAAAGCTTTATCCACTTGCCTATTTTCACTGATTGATACCCCATTCCTTTTAATTAATATTTAACACAACCTTTTAAACTATCTTCACTTTATTTATTTATTTATTTGTTTATTTATTTAATTATTTATTCAGCACTCTCATTTATTTATTTATTTATATATTATTATTTATTTATTCACTTATTATTATTTATTATTTTTATTTTTATTTTTATGTTTATGCACTATTGTTAAGATTTATTTTTTCACATGCTAAGTCCAAGGTTTTGGTTATATATAAGGCCATGGACCTTACCCATAACATTGAGGATTTTGGTACATCACCCGTACCTGGGATAATGCTTGAGCAACATATGGAACTTTTGTTTCAACAACTCCAAAATGCTCAAAACGAACATGATGGTACACTCCAAAAACTACAAAGTGATGACAATAACCTAGTTAGGGTGGTGAAGGACATTATCACCACTCAAGGACAAGGCATAGAGTCCAAGATTGGTGCTAAAAATTTCCAATTTTCATGATTGATGAAAAGGTGGCCAATTTGTTCTTTCATGGCTTTCTCAATCAGATGAATTTTACTCGGATGAATCTTATTTTAAAAGTGAGAAACTGAATTTGTTACTAATTATTTGGTGGTAAGGACCGGTTATGAAGGAATGATATGCGCCAAAGCACCGTCTGCCCTACCACATGGGATTGCATTTCAAAAGAAGATCAAGGAGTCCCTTCCTTCCTCCCCAATTTCACTACATGCTCGTCGATCATGGTTAATTTTTAGGTGGAAAGATGGAGAGATTGTATCTACCTATGGTGAATGCTTTTTGGCAATGACTAGACGTACTTATTGGTTTACCAAAAATGGCTCTTGAAGATACCTTGCAAAGAAATTGTGAAGATGGTTTGGAGATGGGAATCCGAGCCAAACTCAAAACTCTACGTCCTGCAACCCTGTATGAAGCTATTTCTTTTGCACATGATGTTGAGAACGATTTTCAATCCATCATCAAGTTCATTTGCTTACAACAAATGCATCAATGACCACAACAAGTCAAGCCGAGTTTTCCCTTCAGCGTCCTTTTTCTACTTTTTCTTCTCCTACTTTTTAGCACCCACCTATGTTTTAATGCCCTCCTCAATCCAATTTCTCACCAGTACCCAAGATAAACCATTTATACCCTACCGAACCTCCAACTCTTCAAACAACGATGATGAATGCTCAACAAAGAGGCCCTATATCACTTGTTGGCATTGTGATAAGTTTGGTCATACTAAATCTAAATGTAGGTTTGGAAAAACAACATGAAACCTGTCGGAGCTCAAGTAAACAACATGGAGGTGGTTTCTAAAGACATTCAACCTCATTGGATCGAAGAAGCTTTGGAAACTAATCTAAGTACCTTCGGTAACACAATATTTTGCATGCAAGGTACTATTAACGGTAAAGTTTTTAATATTTGACATGATGATGGTAGTTTGCATCATTTTATTTCTCATACACTAGCAGAAAATCTCCAATTAAAACCACTTCCTTCTATGTATGAAGTTAGTGCTGCATTTCAAGGAAATATATATAATTTTACAAGTGAAGTGCATAACGTTTGAATTTGTATAGGTTCATATGTAGATGAATGCACATTCTTAAATGCTCCTTCGCAGTCCTATGATGTTATACTTGGTATGCCTTTTCGTCATCATTATAACATATGCATTGATTATCGTACACACACCATGCGTTTTAAGTTTAACAATCAAGATATTTCTTTGTGTATAATGCATGACTTCCAAACATCTCCATTGATTACTCATGATCAAGTAAAATGTGCATTTAGGAAAGGTTACAATTCATGTATTGTTTTTGTCAATAATATAGTTGATTACACACATACACTTCTTGATGCACATAAATCATTTATGGTTTCCTATAAGAAGTGGTTTATGCTTGGTTTGCTTCTAAGATACCACATTCAAGGGAATCTCTTGACCATAATATATACTTAATTCTTGGTAGTTCTCCTCCCTATAAAGCACCTTACAGGCATGGATCTTTACATCAACAAGAAATAGCTAATCAATTTAAAGATTTACCTCAAAAAGGATTTATAAACCTAGTTCTTCTCCCTTTGGAGCACCCATTCTTTTAGTAGAGAAGAAGAACAAGACTTATAGGATGTGCATTGACTATGGGGCACTCAATAGATCAAAATTAAAAATAGATATCCTATTCTTAGGATAGATGATTTTCTAGATAGGCTTCATGGACCACGTGTCTTTAGTAAAATTGATCTTAAATATGGGTATGATCAGATAAGAATGACACCAAATGATAGTTACAAGACTGCTTTTAGAACTCAAACACGTCATTTTGAACTCATGGTAATGCCTTTTGGACTCATCAATGCATTTCCTACATTTGCATGAATGATGAATAAAATTTTTCTTGAATTTCAAGCTTTTGTTGTTGTTTTCTTTCATGATATAGTTGTCTATAGTGAGAATGATGATGACAATGCAAATCATTTAGCAACAATCTTTAATTTTTTATGCAAAAAAAAACTTATGCCTATCCTAAAAAGAGTTAGACTATTTAGGACATATTGTTTTTAGTAAAGGTGTTCATGTAGATCCAAAGAAAATTAAAGTAATTGAAGAATGCCCTGTACCTCAATCTCTGAATGATGTATGCTCTTTTCTTGGGTTATCTAGTTTTTATCAAAAGTTTGTAAAATGATTTTATTATTTAGCACTTCCAATCATATTATTATTCAAGAAAAAGTTAAAATTTGCATGAGGATTAGCACATCAACAATCTTTTGAAAAACTTAGACATGAAGTTTCTCATGCAGCTATTTTGCAGTTACCAGATTTTGCACAACCTTTCCTTGTAGTTAGAGATGCTAGTGGTTCAGGCATTGGTGTTGTATTAATGCAAAATGATCATCCCATTGCATTTGAAAGTAGGAAACTTAAACCTTAATAAAAGAACTATAGTACATATGATAAGGAACTTTTAGCAATTGTGCATGCTTTAAAAATTTGGAAACATTTCCTTATATGTTCTAAAGCTATAATATAAAAAAACCAATAGGCTATTAAGAATTTATCAAATGAACCATTGATTTTTGACAAAAACATTAAATGGGCTTCATTCGTACAAAAGGTTTAGCTTATGAATCAATATCAACCTAACAAAGCTAATGTTGTAGCTGATGCCCTTAGTCATTTCCCATCCACACAAACAACTATTGCTTCAATCAATAATATTTCTGTTGTTCATATTCATTCATTTCATGATATGATTCCCACTTATGCATCTGTTTTGTATTTGTCACAAACATGGAATGCTTTCAATAATTCTTCAACATTTATTAAGGATCACTACACTTTCATAATGGATTCTTTTATTTCCAACAAAACTTATCCATCACACAAGTTTTTAATGAATTTTTTTGAAAGAAATGCATGAACCACCGTACATGGGTCATAGGGGCATACAAAGTACTATTTCTTTGTGTAAAGAATTTTTCTTTTGGCCCAATATGGAAAAGGATATTGTGCAATATGTTTCCCATTGGATTGTGTGCAAACATGTGAAACAACATCATGGTAAAGTAAATGGGTTATTAATGCCACCTCCCATACCTAAAAGAGCATGGGAACTAATTTCTAAGGATTTGATTAATGGTCTTCCTACAATTACATCACGTAATGATATGATTTGGACAAGTGTTAATATATTTAGTAAACAAGAATATTTCATTCCTTGTAAAAAGACTCTTTCTACACCTCAAGCTACTAAGTTATTTATTGAATGTATTTTTCCACATCATGGTTTTCTAAAATTTATTCTTTCATATCAAGATGTTCGTTTTTGCAATCACTTTTGGGTTGCATTATCTCAAAATTTAGGTTCTAAAATAGACTTTAGCGCTTCATTTCATCCTAAAATTAATGGGAAAAATGAAGCTACGAATACTAGTATTTTAGATCTATTATGTTGTTATTCTTTAGATAATCCAAGTACTTGGGATGAGAAAACTTCCTTTACTATAGATTGCATATAATAACACAATGCATAGCACTACTGGACATGCACTATATGCAATTTCTTGTTGTAAAAAGCTTCCCACTCCCATGAATATCACTCAAACTAATATACCTATGGGTGATTCTTTTGGACAAGATCATATTTCGACACTTCATGAGGCTCATGAGCATATTAAAAAGAGTCAAGAATGTTACATGTGTAAGGTACATAAGAAACGAGTAGCTAAAGAGTTTAATGAAAATGAATCCGTATGGTTAAGAATAATTCAAAGACCTTTGAAAAATATTTCACACTATCCTAAGATCAAACTTGCCCCAGGTTATTATGGACATTTTCATAGTATTCAAAAAATTAATGAGAATGCTCTTCAATTAGACATACCTTCTCATTGGAATATACATAATTCTTTTCTTATCTGTTTATTGAAATTTTTTAAAGGAACTCTACCATTCACTCCCATTTGAGATGATCCTCTTTTGTTAGAAGAGGATGCTGAAAGTTTAATTCTAGAGACAATACTTGATTATGATGTTACTACTACACATAAAGGTAACCAATATCATAGATATTTAGTTAAATATAAAAATCACTCGAAGAATCTCAATGGATTCATAAGACATCACTAACTCCACATTATGACCAAAGTTTGAAATAGCTCTAATTACTTATGTTATGTAAGGACTAATAAATATCTAAATTTAACTAATGTGAAATGCTTATCAGCCTATGCATCTGTGGTCTGTAAGGTTGTGCAGCTCTATACCTAGAAATAACGTCTTGATACGATTGCAAAAATAATGATTCATGAGTTATATGTTCTTTAATTTCATCTACTCGTTTTCAGTTTGTCTAGGTTGAGTATTTTGTTTTAGCAGTGGAGGGAATAAATTCTCACTACTCTCAGGTTCAGGTAATACAATTGAAAACAAAAAAAAAACCTATATAAGCAATGATCGTATGATAGGGAAATTAAAGATTCTTTAGTAATTTGGTCCTAAATTACTTCTTCTACTTCTACATCTTGAGGCTCAATTCTAGCTTCAATACTTTCAGACACAAATAAAAGCTCTGTGGACATCGGGGATATACACTAATGAAAAATATCAAATTAATTAATGATTTTGATAAGAATAGGTATCAACAATAGTATTCCTAATGCTAAACCTTTCTAAGTGATAAACTTTGCTAAAGTGATGTAGAAATATAATGAAACCTATACAAAGTTAATGTTGCAAATAGCTAATTAGTAGTAAGCTTCAAGTGGTTTTGGTAAGGTAGCTGGAACACTCCATAAGCACCTCAATCCCTAAACATGTAACTGTCAAAAATCTTCACTCTTTGGCAATGCTCTTTTGATATTCTTTTCTTGAATGTCAATAAAAAATATTTTTATTCCCTTGAATATCAACTTGAAGGTGGAAATTCTTCTAACATTCGCCCCCACCAAACCTGCACATTGTCCTGAGGGACCAATCTGCAGATGAAGGAAAGCAACATTTTGATGATCATCCTGAAAGCCAACCATATCACAACATCAATTCTTTTATAAATTAATTGCAAATTTTCAAATATAACAATCTTTTATGCAAAATGCTCATGAATTTTATTTACGGTCAATCTGATAATGAAAACATATCAAATTATAAATTTAAGCTATCAACCGGGTCAATCAACAAAACATTAATCTAAATTTATAAACTTTGCAAAGATCATTATGAAACAAATTTCTTCTTCATTCACTCAAAATCGAGTTTCTTCATATGCATGCATTCATATATGAGCAGTCAAACATATCAAAGAAATCAACTAAATCTACTCATATCGACATCTGCCTGTTTGCCCAATTTTATTCACTAGATGTGTTTGCCATTTGTAGCCTTCTTCATCTTTGGCTTCATACAAGTATGATGTAAAATCGTCATGTAGGCAATACCTTTTGGGGTGAAAGAAGATATAACTTATGTTCATCATATATGTTTTTCTTTTTTTTCTTTTTTTTTTTATTTTCTATTATTTACATTCGTAACTTTTCTGTTTTGAAGGTGATAGGCTTGACCCCTTATTCCGAGCTAAGGTTCCAGATGCATGTACAAGAAAGACCTAGGATCTCGCAGACATGGATCATGCATCTATGTGCTCCTACATATATACAATTACTTCCATTATTTGAGATGAACTACAAATCTTTCTACCCATAATGCAAATCCTCACTCAATTCATAATATTAGAAACCTAAATCATGTTGTTTTCCTACTATGGCTAAACAAATTCTCTTTATAATGTGATAATTCTCATCCCAAATTTTATGATTATATTGTTATTATGAATGCAAATGATATGCATAAAAATATAAAGAATTTTGGAACATAGAGAAAATAACCTAAAATTAACTTCATCTTCAATCATGTCATCTTCATATTTATCATACATTTTGGCATAAAAAATCTTTAATTTATTTGCTCAAAATCATCTTCAAGTCCTGCTAGAAAACATCAACATCTAGTCTCACAAGTAAAATAGTTTCCATAACTAAACTTTTACCTTCATACTTGTAAAAGAAAAATCACATTAAAGAAAATCCATACAGCTTTCTATAAATCAAAATTCAGTCATTCTTCATCATACAGTAACTCATAATTTTCTTCATTCCTTTGTTTAAACAATTTAACTCTGTTACCTACAAAAGAAACTTTAAAAATAGTT
>MU264410.1:5000-7500 GCA_020310875.1 Ceratopteris richardii
CTAAAATCATAGATGTAAAAATAAGACTCAAATGAATGTAGCATATGCAACACCATACTCTATAATCTCCATTTTATATTGTTAATGATTATTCTCTCTACTATCTAATTTCCCCTTTTCTTCTCCTGTTTGAGCTTCACACATGGCTTTGGTTGGGTTGTCTCCAGAGGTGGTCTCTCTGTTGCACCAAAAGGATGGCCACCCAATGTAGCTTGACAAGGTGGTCTTGTTGCAACAAAGAGTCGGTGGTCCAATCTTGAGTCTGGGTGGTGGTCCAACCGAGATGGTGGTTTTGTTGATGTGGTGGTCTAGTTGAGGTGGTTATCTAGTTGAGGTGGCAGTCCAGCTTAGGTGGTGGTCAAGTTCAAGTGGTGGTCCAACTGTAGAGAGGTGGTGGCCTAGTTGCAAAAGAGATTCCAGCCCATATGTGGCCAAAGGGCAGTTACCTACATGGAGACCAAGAGGTGGTCACCCATATGCAACCTCTCGATGTGGTTGTTTGTATGTGGTCAAAAGGGTGGTTACCCATATGCAACAAAACGGTGGAGGTTGCCCCTAGTGGACACTAAAGTGGAGGTTTTCGCCCATTATTGTGCAAGGATATTGGTTGCTTGCCTTAGGGGTCTTCAAGGCCACTATTAGCAAGTGGGTGTTCGCCCAAGGGGCATAAAGACATGGACGAGAAATCAATGACATCTAGGAGGAGGATTAGAAGAAAAGAAAAGCCACCATTGAAGAGAGGAAGAAGCCAGATGTTCAACCACTTAGAGGGGAGTCCTTGCGGGAGGAGAAGAAAGGAGAAATACATATGAGGAAGGAAACGTCATCATGAGACAAGAGGAATCTACTTAGATATGGAATATAGCATCTCAAAGAGCAGTTATACTGGAGGAAGAGTCACCATTTAGGAGTCGTTTATTGAAAGAAAAATGAGAAGATAGGGAGTCCACCTCAAGAAAGGTTTCCCATGAAGGAGAAAAAGTTGCCCACGAAGAGGAAGAAAAGGAGTCCCACTTGGGAAAGAGGAGGAAGCCACAAGAAGAAGGGTTGCTTGTCAAGGACGAGTCGTCCACTGAGAAGAAGTGTTGCCATCACAAAGAAGAAGAGAAACACTACGAGAAGAGGATTGTCCACTCGAAGAAGAGATTGCCATCAAGGAGAGGAGAAGTCCAATGAGAGAAGAGTTTCCCATAAAGGAGAGGCGGAGAAGTCCATTGAGAAAAAGAGTTGTCCATCAAGGAGAGAGAGTAATCACCCACTTGAGGAGAATTTACTTGAAGAGGGTCCTTGAACTTGGAGAGGAGGGTTCCAATGTGAAGAGGTGTCACCCATCCAAAAGAGGAGAAGTGATCGAATGGGAAGAAGTCACTCCTCCATGATAGGTCAAGGGAGGCTCGCCCATACACCATGTATTCACTATACCACCACAAGGCAAGAAGTCATCTAAGTGTGCCAGAGAAGATGGGTGCTCAAAGGAAGTGGTATGTGGTGAAGGAAGGCTTGCCCATACATCAGGTAGTTTCCTTTCAAGCCCAAGGCAAGAAGTTTCTTAAGGGTGCCAAAGAGGACAACAAAGAGGAAGTGGCAAACAATGTGTGGCCGCAAGGGACAATAATGGATAGTGGCAAGAATGATTGTCACAAGAAATATGAAAATCTAAATGCCTAATTGCACACAAATCAAGGAGCCCTGTCCTATCGGACATGCCAAATTTTCACCTATAGACAATGAGTTAGTGTGGGTCCACCGAATGCAAAATGCACTACTCCTGGTCCTACCCTAACTCGTAATACTCAATAACAATAAGAAGTACTCAGAAGGACAACACCACTCAATGACCACACCCTTCAACTCTATTAACAAACAAAACTCTTACAACAAACTATGTATACACTAGCATTCAAGTGTAATAACACCAATAAGCACTCTAAGGAGTCCAACTAGGTTTACCCTCTTATTAGTGTTGGGATAAAGACCCCAAGAACTCTCCTTTTTGTGTATTTTGACTATATTTTGATCCTTCCAATCAATAGCTCTCTCCAAGAGCTTTCTAGATATATCTTTGTTATATTCTTTGGACCCCAAATTGGGGAGTTATGAGCATTTACATTATTTTTATGATTTTTGGTCATCGTGGAAAACCTCTTCTATTATGCTTCTTTTATTGCCACATGTCATTTTACGACACCTACACGGTTGGATTTTCATTTACATGTTCTTTATTGCAGAGAATTTCTCTCATTTGAAGTGGGAGTTTATGTATAAGGATTGTGGAAGTACGTACATGCTCAAAACCTATTACGACACGTCATTTCTCTGATTCTAGAGGTCATATGCTACAAAAATTAGGGCTTTGTGAAAAACAAGCACCCATTGACTTTGTTTTGAGTCTATGTATGGCTTTTGTGGTTGAAAAACAACAAATTTATTGTTTTTTATGCCATTACATGTTTCTGGAATTTTTGCAAATTTTCTACAAAAAAACATCAAAAATTGTTTT
>MU264410.1:25000-27223 GCA_020310875.1 Ceratopteris richardii
TTGTTCGATAAATTCATATTTACAGATGGCATTTTACCAGAGTTAAGGTTTGTCCACAAAAAATAAATAAATAAGCAACTTAAGTAAAAAATATGTATGCCATACATATATACATGCATCCATACATAATGATACACGCATACATGCATACATATATTTTCTTGTATGTATGTATGGATATATCACATTACCACTAGACCAACCCTGTATGACACATACATACATACATACATTACAGGTAAAATACACGTATATACATACACATACAAAGATACACACACAACTATATATGTGTATGTGTACATGTATGCATGCATGCATGATATATGTATGTATGTGTGTGTGTGTGTGTATGGCACATTCGATGTACGAGACCATGCACACGATCCAACCTGTCGAGTCCTATCCAATCCAATGTCATACGACTTCTATGAAGGAGAAACTACTAAAAAAACCTATACATATTCATATGCATACACACACACACACACACACATATATATATATATATATATATATATATATATATATATATATATATGTATATATGTGTATGTATGTATGTATGTATGTATGTATGTATGTATGTATGCATGCATGTATGCATAGTTTTTCCATACGCGAACCATACGGCAAACGCATACGGGTATGGAAGTATGAGAAAAGTATGGAATCTTTTCAAAATATCGTACGTGATATCATACGACTAGCACAAAAAATATTGAAAAGTTGAAATATTATATATACAATAATATAATATTAAAGATCAGAATTTTGTTGGTTCCTATAGCTTAGGCTGTAGTATATATGTATGCGCATAACGGAGGAGAGTAGATGAGAGTGATTTGCATAAAATCAACATGAAATTGCTATGTATTTGTCTTCAACTAGAATAAATGAAAGAGGAGAAAAATCTGAGGTACGAAAAATTTCATACTCCAACCATACGCATATGGGTATGGAAGTACGGTATTTTTTCCATACGAGTCCGAAAATAACTATCTATGTATGTATGTATGTATGTATGTATGTATGTATGTATGTATGTATGTATGTATGTATGTATGTATGTATGTATGTATGTATGTATGTATGTATGTATGTATGTATGTACATAGTAAGAACAAGCGATTTAATTCGTGAGAATTAATTCGCAAATTATTCGTTTAATTCGTTTAATACGTTCGGACCGAAAAAACAACTTATAACACATTACATGATACATCATAGAAATCATGACTCATGACATTGCTTAGTAATCTCCAAACATCATACATGATCCATCATACATCACACATCATATGACATACATGTAACTGGCTAGCAAAAAATAATACATGATACATCATGAATCATGATTCATAAGTCAACCATCTGTCACTGAGTAGAAAGTGAAGCATATGAAGCATGCTATATAGAAACATCAATACAAAAGACTCAAAAATCAAGAGTCAATGTCATCATCTATGACATCCTCATCAAAAGAACTAGCCCATGATGAAGTGTCAGTGCTATAATCCTCTCTGGTCTGCCAAGGTCTAGCTCCTAAATCATCGTCATCATCATCACTGCTAGATGATGCTGATCTCTCCTCCCAATCATCAACTGGAGGTTCCCCATCTCTAGGTCCTCCCTGCTACTAGAATGGAGTCCGCGTGCTCCACGCCCTCGTCTACCTCGTCGAGAAGTAATCTTTGAAGGTCTTCGACTCGTAGATGGCTGATCAAGATCTGTTGATACAAAGTTATAATGGATTAGTAACATTATAAGCTATAGCCTATAGACTTGTGAACATAATTGGTAATTTCAATTTTCAAGGTACCTAATCTATCACTAGATCTTGCACTCCTGCGTGTTTGTCTCACAAATTGTTGAGACTCTTTAAATAACATGGTAAGATATCTTTCTCTTCCTGTGGAATTTGAGGGATATCTTTAATTTGTCCAATGTCGATGGAGTCAACATTAACCTACATAAACAATCAAGTAAATTAGTAATGTATAATGTATTATGTGCGTTAGGCTTTAGCCTTAAAGAATTGCAATTGATTTTAGAAATGCATCAATATACTTCAAGTTACCTGTAGAGGTGCAATATGACTTCCTTTGCTCTCCAACAACTTGAGATTGCAGTGTGTATACACTAACTTCTCAAGTTGTGTAGGACTCAATCTGTTTCTCTTTTTCGTATGAAAAAGAGCCTATGTACTCCAATTCCATTCGA
>MU264411.1:0-27208 GCA_020310875.1 Ceratopteris richardii
AGCATGGGCGTTCGACTGACCACACGGGACTGCAGAGTGAGCACCTCATATACCGGCCCCACTATAGCTCCATTGATTGCACATGTCTTCAATCGGCTATAGGAGAGGCCTTCCCAGAGAGTGACGAAGAACATCATTGTACCCATTCACAAATCTGGGGATACCTTGGACCCAGGGAACTACAGACTATCATGATTGGTCACACCATGGCCAAGCTTTATGGTACGGTTCTCGAGATAGAGCTAAGCTCTTATGCAGAGATGGAAGGGCTACGAGCACGTGGTCAGGCAGGGTTCCGACGGCTTTCTCCACTATTGATCACATCTTCATTCTGCGTTGCCTCATTGATGGAGCAAAGATACGGAAGAAGAGATTATATTGCTCCTTTGTGGATTTCCGCAAAGCCTTCGATACTGTGCCACGGGAGAAGCTTTTTCGCCATAGCTTGGGGATACCATCAGAGATGATTTGGGCCATCTACACACTCGATGAGCGGTGATTGGGAGGGTTCGATGCCCGAGGAGACTATCAGAGGCCATTGCTAGCACAGTGGGTGTTAAGCAAGGCTGCCCACTCTCTCCCACTCTCTTCGGGCTCTACATCGACGAGATTGAGGACTACATTCTCCGAGCTGGAGGGGAGGGTGCAGACCTTGGAGGTACACAGGTCCACATTTTATTATATGCAGATGATATTGTATTGATTTCAGAGTCACCCGAGGGATTACAGCACCACCTAGATGCCCTCCATGAGTTTTGCACACCAGAGAGGCCTGACAGTAAACCTTGGCAAGACCAAGGTCATGATCTTCCACACCTCCCCCATGGTGAGGAATGGAGCAGCATTCACAGTTGGCGGTGGACAAATTCAGGTGGTCACTTCCTATGTCTACCTCGGAGTCACATTCACGAGCTTGCCTGGCCCCTTCAGCATGAGACAGGCAGCCACCGATAGACCTCACACGAGGATATGCAGCCTTAGCCATGTTAGAGCGGAGATTCACCAGGCACACTTCCAGGAGCCCCGCACAAAGGGGTGGCTATTTGACACACTAGTGAGACCAGCTATGATGTATGCTTCGACAGTTTGGGCACCAGGCCTCACAGTTACCCAGTGGAGTGAGATCGAGAGGCCACAAGTACGTATGATCTCGCGACTATTTCGTGGGAAACAGTCAGTGACACATGACATTATAAGGGCAGAGCTAGCTGCACCACCCATGGTAGTAGATGCACTATTCCAGACTATCTCCTTTATTCAGAGGGTGAGGGAGCTCCCTACAGGAAAGACTCACACATATAGCTTTTGAGGCATCTATACAGATATCAGAGTCGGGATATGAGAGAGCTTGGTACACTCAGGCTAGAGCATGGTTTGATAGTCATGGACTTGATATGGATAGATTGCCGCCTTATTCAGTATGATCCAGACTCACCTCACATCCACCTCTCGCGTCATGAGAGGAATCTTGTGCTCAGACAGGACCTTTGGCAGCTCTACATTAGTTAGACATGGCACACACCACACATGGGATCGAGACTATCGCACTATCGAGACCAGTTATTGGACATACTAGTGGATGGTTTCATCCAGCGACCACGCTACATGGATCCTACATGCCTCATAGCTCGAGAGTGGCTATTGGCCAGTTGAGGGTCTCATCACACTGACTAGAGATTGAGATAGGCAGAGCCACAGACATTCCCCGAGAGGAGCGGCTATGCAGGATATGCAGAAGGGAGATGGAGGATGAGGAGCATTTTGTTTGCAGATGTAGCGCATATGATGACATTAGAGGCAGATACGAGACTCTGTTTACAGGGCAGCCCACCCTCCGAGAGATCATGGGCTCTAGAGATCATGCGACAGCTCGGCCGATTCTTACTAGAGATTCAGAGTCACAGAGATTCTCTCCTCCAGCCTACCTCCAGCTTCCCAGACACGAGGGAGACAGAGTCAGCTCACTGACTTCTTCATTGCACGACGTGCAGCAGCCCTCCGCCCCTTAGCTCACACATCGAGAGGGGTGACTCTTCAGCAGGCTCAGACCTCTCGAGCTAGGAGACGACCCCGTGCTATAGGATATCGGGCACTCAGACTTCACAGACACCAGATCGCAGACATCCAGGCTCGTGACCATCGCGCCATGGAGGAGAGACGATCCCAGATGATGGCAGATCCCGCTGCAGCCATTAGGGCGGCCTTGACTCCACCTCCACCCATGTACCACATCTTACACCCGCTCACTAGTACAGGATGGAGCTAGTTAGTCGTTCAGATGCATTATCATGCTTGTACTACCCTTTTGCATATAGGCTATAGATATAGCACTCCATTCACCGTCCCCCCCTCCCAGTTTCATGGGTATCTCTACATGCATACTACAGAGATCTATATCAGCCTTGCCATCTTTTTTTTCAGTACTTTTATCTTTTCCGATTCACAAAAGATACACCCATGTACATTGATTTGTCTCATAGGCCGAGTTCGGCCTCCTAATAGACGTAAAAAACACTTTCTTTCTTTCTCTCTCTCTCTCTCTCTCTCTCTCTCTCTCTCTCTCTCTCTCTCTCTCTCTCTCTCTCTCTCTCTCTCTCTCTCTCTCTCTCTCTCTCTCTCTCTCTCTCTCTCTCTCTCTCTCTCTCTCTCTCTCTCTCTCTCTCTCTCTCTCTCTCTCTCTCTCTCACCGATGCATTATATCCTACACCCACTCCAGGCATTTAGTGGGTTGTGATACCATATAGCCTCCACTCCCTATGCATATCATATTTGTATCTCACCCATTGAGCATATAGAGTGCATACCCATAGCACCCCACACCCTTGATGCCAGCTACTATCCACTCCTTTTATACCCGTTTGTGGTACTCACACTTTATTTTCCTTTTGGGATCATCTTTCTTTCTTTCTCTCACACACACACGCCATGACATGGAGATACGGAGACGTCAGCAATGCACCCCTGTCGATTTGGACGTTCAGAGCATTTTGAGGATCGCCATGATGCCTTACCCACCGATGCATTATATCCTACACCCACTCCAGGCATTTAGTGGGTTGTGATACCATCGAGCCTCCCCTCCCTATGCATATCATATTTGTATCTAACCCATTGAGCATATAGAGTGCATACCCATAGCACCCCACACCCTTGATGCCAGTTACTATCTACTCCTTTATACCCGTTTGCGGTACTCACACTTTATTTTCCTTTTGGGATCACAGTGGATTGGATCATACTGATGTATATGTTTTGTCTCATAGGCCGATTTTGGCCTCTAATAGACGTTAAAAAGTCTCTCTCTCTCTCTCTCTCTCTCTCTCTCTCTCTCTCTCTCTCTCTCTCTCTCTCTCTCTCTCTCTCTCTCTCTCTCTCTCTCTCTCTCTCTCTCTCTCTCTCTCTCTCTCTCTCTCTCTCTCTCTCTCTCTCTCTCTCTCTCTCTCTCTCTCTCTCTCTCTCTCTCTCTCTCTCTCTCTCTCTCTCTCTCTCTCTCTCTCTCTCTCCCCCCTTTGGACACACTTACATCACATATCACCTCCATCCTACAGGACTCAGCTCTCCGAAGCTTCCCACACCGCACACATATGCACCCTCCACGCACAGGATCCATGCCCCAGAACCGTTGGTATGATGCAGATTGTCGTGAGCTGCATAAACACCTACGGATTTTAGAGCATAGAGGAGATATTACACACACACAGGCACAGCGTCGCATGCAAAGCCTTAGTGGCCGCAAACGGCGAGATTGGGAGGAGAGACAGTATTGGGATATTTACCATTTGCTCATGAGTCAAGACAGTGTAGTGGCATGGAGACATTTGAGAGAGAGGAGACAGCAGACACCTATCCGAGACCAGAGCACTTGGCATAGCTATGCACAGAGCCTATACGAGATCCCAGACCAGCTTCCCATTCCCAGACCGCAGAGCTCACGTCCTACTACCTCTGACTTCTTCACACCCACTATGGTGGGACGCGCTACTGCCCGGCTGCAGCATGCCAGGGCCCATGATCATTTCGGTTTACAGGAAGAGCACCTCATCTATGGAGGCACGACTCTCGCACCGCTCATTGCCCATCTCTTCAACCGTGCATTGGTTGAAGGGTTCCCAGACTCATGGACTGAGCACACCATAGTGCCCATTCATAAGTCAGGTGATACAGTGGATCCAGCTACATACCGGACGATCATGATTGGCCCTATATTGGCCAAGTTATATGGGGCGGTACTAGAGACAGAGTTGAGTACTCTCGCTGAGAGGAAGGGCATCAGGGCTCCAGGACAAGCAGGTTTCAGATGAGATTACTCTACCATTGACCACATCTTCACTCTGAGATGCCTGATCGACCAGGCCATGGTGAGGAAGAGGAGATTATATTGTTGCTTTGTGGACTTCCGCAAAGCATTTGACACTATTCCCAGGGATCGACTCTTCAGACGACTAGTTGACATCGGAGCTCCGGAGGAGATGATATGGGGGATCTACGCCTTATACGAGAGAGTATCTGGTAGAGTCAGATGTCCAGGGGGCTTATCTGATCCACTTGCTAGCACTATCGGGGTGAAGCAAGGCTGCCCTCTCTCACCCACCCTCTTTGGTCTTTACATTGATGAGATAGTGGACTTCATACAGCAGCAGGGGGGAGATGGCATTGAGGTACACGGGTCCACTGTCCATATTCTTTTATACGCTGATGATATTGTATTGGTTTCAGAGTCTGCAGAAGGTCTACAGCATCATCTACACGGCCTAGATGACTTTTGCAGACACAGAGGGTTATCTCTGAACCTTGGTAAAACCAAGGTCTTGATCTTTCATACATCAACACAGGTACGCAGACATAGTTTGTTCACAGCAGAAGGTGGACCGATCGAGGTGGTCGGATCATATGTTTACTTGGGGGTGACATTTACAGCAGCATCAGCATCAGGGGTCTTCTCTATGGCTCAGGCAGCTCGTGACCGCATCACACGTGGGTACGCAGCACGAGCTTTGATGGAGAGACAGTGCCACCAAGCATATTTTCAGGAGCCCCGCAGAAAGGGGTGGCTCTTTGACACTTTGGTTACGCCAGCGCTCATGTATGGGGCAGCCATATGGGGACCAGGATTAGCTACATCAGTATGGACAGCCATGATCCTCATGATTGCCAGACTTATCCGCAGCAAACCTTCAGTACCACATGATATCATTAGAGCAGAGCTCGCTGCACCACCGATGCTAGTTGAGGCACTATTCCAGACAGTATGCCTATTACACAGACTTCGGAGCATGGATACAGAGCGCATTGCTTATCGTGCTTTCGAGGCATCACGTGATATGGCATTAGCTGGCGACACCTCCTCATGGTATGCACAGACATGAGACTGGCTTGCCCACCATGGCTTTGACATAGACAGGCTACCATCACTACAGTACGACTCTCATGCACCCACCTACTCGCTCTCTCATCAAGAGAGGAATAGGATCATTCGTCAGGAGATATCGCATACATACATACAGAGGACATGGGTGAGCCCTAGGGGTACATTGCCACCGAAAATGCTCTACTACCGCGAGCATTTTCTACATATATCGGGCACGGGCTTCATCGAGATTCGGAGATACATGCAGATCTACCTTCCCCACCACCTACGAGTCGTCATTGGGTAGCTCCGGGTTTCATCACATCAGCTCGAGATTGAGAGGGGTCGGTCCAGGGGACTCCCCCGTGAGGAGAGGTGGTGCCCAGTATGCCAGACAGAGGTAGAGAGTGAGGAGCATTTTGTTATCAGATCTCCAGCGTACTTAGACCTACGAGCACAGTTCCAGATCGAGGAGTCATTCCAGCTGTGCATGACTATGGGAGACCAGAGACGCTTGGGACGCTTTCTCACAGCAGCATACGAGAGGCAAGAGCGGTCACTACAGCCCATACATCAGCCACGGGTGAGTACCCAGCAGACCATTACCCAGTCCTTTCAGCGAGTTGAGCTACATCAGAGAGGTCCATCTATAGAGCTCACGCTCCACCAGGCAGCAGCACAAAGAGCACGGCGCCGATCATGGTGACCTCGGGCCTCTCAATCGGCGCCCACATCGCCTCTGTGATCCTTGGTGCCCATACTGCCGTTGCGTACATCAATGCGGGTGTCACCAGAGTGTCAAAGAGCCGCCCCTTAGTCCGAGGCTATTGAAAATGTGTATGAAAGCAGCGTCGCTCCAATCCTGCAAGTGCCGCATAGCCTCGCATCAATCTATCTCTCGCGGCCTGTGCCATGGAGAATACCCCTGTGGTCCCCGAGAAGGTGGCACCTAGGTAGACGTAGGAGTCCACTAACTCTATCTGTCCTCCAGCTTCCGTGAAAGAGGCACGATGGCGTACTGTCCTGGAGGTATGGAAGATCATGACCTTGGTCTTGCCAAGGTTCACTGTGAGTCCTCTCTCCATGCAAAAGGTATCGAGTGCCTGTAAATGTGATTGCAACCCCTCCTCTGACTCTAAAAGCAGGACAATGTCGTCAGCATATAATAGGATGTGTACTTGCATACCTCCGAGGTCTCCTCATCGCCCTCCTGCTCGCTGTATATACTCCGTGATCTCGTCGATGTAGAGACCGAAGAGAGTGGGTGAGAGAGGGCAACCTTGTTTCACACCAATGGTGCTAACAAGGCTGTCTGATAGACCGCCACGGCAGCGTACCCTGCGTCTGACTCGTGCATACAAAGCGTGGATGGCCCATAAAGTATGTCTGATGGTAGCTGTAACTCCTAGAGCCTCCGTAGTAGTCTCTCTCGAGGGACCATGTCGAAGGCTTTGCGGAAATCCAGAAAGCAACAGTATAGTCTCTGCTTCCTCGCCTTCGCGCTCTCAATCAAGCAACGAAGCACGAAGATGTGGTCGATGGTGGAAAAAGTGCAGCGGAAGCCTGCCTGGCCGGGTGCTCTCATCCCAGCTGCCTCAGTGTGTGTACTGAGCTTTGCCTCTAGTACTGCCCCATTGATCTTGGCCAGGATATGGCCTATCATAATAGTCGTGTAGTTCCCTGGGTCCATCATATCGCCGGACTTATGGATAGGCGTAATGGTATGCATAGTCCATGAGTCGGGTAATCCCTCAACCAAGAGATGGGCGATCAAGTGGGAAACTACATCTGCTGCATATACAAAGTGCTCTCCCTGTAGCCCCGTGTGGTCTGCTGAACGGCCATGCTGTAGCCTATGGATGGCCTGTCGTACCATGCCTGTCGTGAGGAGGGTGGATATCACAGGACGCGGTGTGGAAGGAGTCAGCAATGGTGGCTGCCCTCGGACATCATATAACCTCTGGGCGTAGGTGTGCCAAGTCGGAGGATCTGCTATGGGTGTAGGTGGGCGTGGCTCACGTAGTGCCCTCCATGCGGTGGCACAATCCCTACTCATGAGAAGGTCGATCAACTCTGCCTCGTGTCGCTCCTCGAAAGCTCGCCGCTTCCGGCGTGTGAGGGCTCGCATCTGTTGTCGTGCCTCCCTCTCTGTGATGGATCCCAAGATACTCTGTGCTCTGAGATGTCGGTATAGTCGCCTACACTCCTCATCGTACCGTCTATTCTAGGGTGTATGCCCCAACCGTGTCGAATGTGCAGTGCTATGGGTGGTGTGTGGGAAGCTGAGAGTAGCAGATGTATGGAGGATCGAGGAGAAGTGGGCGGTGAGGGTGTCCAAGGAGGCAGAGGGATCAAGGAAGTAGATGCGCTCTCGAACATGGGAGCTATAGATATGTGCTAGCTCATGTCTAAAGTGAATGGTGGTATGGGCTCGTGGCTGTATGGTGACGGGGTGGGATATGCATGGTGAGCTGCGAATGGATAGGTCAAGATATGCGCGAACAGCTCCAATCGGTAAGGGTGGGATAGTGAATGAGGTGATGAGATGTGTCGCCTCCCGGGGTCCGATAACATAGTCTACCACACTTCCCCCCTGTGGTGTCGTGGGTGGAATGCAGGTTAGACTGCTCGAGGTGGGCCAGGTCCCCATCCCATTATATATAATGAGAGGGTGTGCTTCTCCCATCTGGAGTAAGTGTCGGCCGTATGAGGTGGGTGTGGCGATGTCGGCTGAGGCTCTGAGTGTAGGCATGTCCTCTATGGTACGAAGCATCTCAGGGTCGTCAAAGTCGTAGATATCACACTGGGGGCTCTGAGTGCGGGCATTGAAGTCTCCTACAAGGAAGACTTCACCCATCCCGGTATACTCCACAATCGTGTCACTGAGGCAATCATATTGCGATGTGGTGTCTGGTCCCTCCCCCCCCCCCGATAGCTGCTCGGGGGAATGTGTGAAGCGCGAACCAATGGGTGCAATATAGCATACGGGGAAGTACGCTGCTCTCTCCTCTGATAGCTTGAGGCGTATCCACATGAAACGTGCCTCTGGGTCTCTAGCTACCACCTGTACCCTTTGCTGTAGCGACTGTCTGTAGAGCACGGCTACTCCTCCTGAACCTCGTGTGGTGCGCTGTCTCATCTGGCGGCGGAGAGCTGACTCCCACATATAGCCCTCAATCCTCGGTAGGCTCCTCCCCGGGCTCTCGTTAGTCTCTGTCAAGAAGATAATGTCTCTACCCTCCATCACCTCCTCGAGGCGCCGTGGATGTGTCCACAAAAATCCATTGAAGTTCTAGACCGCAATGTGCACCTCCTGCTGTGCTGTGTCATAGGCCGCGAAGCCTTAGTCAATGGGCCGTCCATCAATGATGACCCGACCGTCTCTGTATAGAGCACGATGTCCCTCTCCTTTGGCCTGGAGGACACGCGGCATGCATGCCCGTCTGTGCTCTACCTGCATCCGTGTGAGGTCGTCATCCAAATAGATGGGGGTGCCCGGTGTAGTGCGTAGTACCGCCCGTCGTCTGAGGAAGTCTCTCCTCCCTGCCTCATCGGAGAACTGAAGGATAAGTGCTTTGCTCCGTGTGGTGTCCCGTCCTGCTCTCTAGGCTCTCGTGAAAGGGAGAGGCTCATCCGCGCGGTATCCAAGTAATGTGCACAAGCGACGCCCGTCCTGCTCTGGTGATCCGTCTATCTCTGTGAGGCCAAAGATGCGAACATTGAGCCTGGGAGCCTATCGTATCCGCTCCTCAATGGTGGTATGCACTATGTGGATCTCCTCATGGTGGTTGTTCTTCTTTGCCTCCTTTCGAAGGTTGTTTTTTACAACCTCGACCCATCCATCTTTCTTAGTCTCAAGCTCGCTTTGCAACACCTCTATACACTCCTTCTTGATAGTCACCCGAATGTCCTCTAGCTGTGGATCGATCTCCCCCTCCTTGTGCACGCTGTCCAGCTTCGTTTCCATATCAGTAAGCTCAGTGTGCAACTCCTCCCGGTCCCGTGAGTGCTGCTTACGGGTAGCAAGAAGCTCTTCCCGAAGGGATTCGTTTTCCTTCTCCAAGGTTGCCACCTTGGCTTCGAGGGCGACAACTCTCCGGGTAACCCCGTTCAATGCAGAATCTCCTTCTTTCTTGTGTTTTCCTATAAACTCTCGGAGGGCATGCTCTAAGGTGGCCAGCTGTTCCTCCAGCTTGGGAGCCATGGGGGGGGGGGGGGGGGGGGGGGGGGGGAGAGAGAGAGAGAGAGAGAGAGACAGAGAGAGAGAGAGAGAGAAAGAAAGAAAGAAAGAAAGAAAGACTTTTAACGTCTATTAAAGGCCAAAATCGGCCTATGAGACAAAACATATACATCAGTATGATCCAATCCACTGTGATCCAAAACGAAAATAAAGTGTGAGTACTGCAAACGGGTATAAAAGGAGGGATAGTAGCTGGTATCAAGGGTGTGGGGTGCTATGGGTATGCACTCTATATGCTCAATGGGTGAGATACAAATATGATATGCATAGGGAGGGGAGGCTCGATGGTATCACAACCCCCTAAATGCCTGGAGTGGGTGTAGGATATAATGCATCGGTGGGTAAGGCATCATGGCGATCCTCAAAATGCTCTGGGCGTCCAAATCGATAGGGGTGCGTTGCTGACGTCTCTGTATCTCCATGTCATGGCATGCGTGAATCGCCTGAATCTCTCTCTGATGTGGACGAGCTCTCCGGACAAGAGAGAGAGAGAGAGAGAGAGAGAGAGAGAGAGAGAGAGAGAGACATAGAGAGAGAGAGAGACATAGAGAGAGAGAGAGGGGGCTGAGGTTAGGTGGGGGGCGTTTGGGGTTAGGTTTAGGGTTTCAGGTTAGGGTTAGGGTTAGGGTTAGGATTTAGGGTTTGGGTTTTAGGGGTAGGAGTAGGATGGAAGATTAAAATAGGTATATTAGACATATTCATGGTTAGGGTTTGGGGTTGGTTTCGGGCTAGGGTTAGAATTAAAATTAAAGTCGATGTCGAGGTGGGGTTCAGAACTGAAGTTCGTGCTCTGGATTCTACAGAGAGGTGACCAGATCTGAGAGGACTCATGCAGGTCTGAGGTTCGAACTGAGCAGATCCGTGATGTAGATCTGAGAGAACGTAGATCTGGTCCGTGACTGATGCAGATCTGGACTATGAGCTGGAGATGGTCGCTAAGCTGGAGCGGGAGCTGGACGGGTAGGACGAGGAGAGATGGCCGCCCCTCAGACGGGTGGCAACAGTCGCCTCTGACGGGGTGCAGAGCAGACTGATAGGGTTATGGGGCTGAGGCAGTAGGCGTGCTGAGAGAGAGAAAGAAGGAAAGAAAGAAAGTCATATTAACGTCTACTTGAGGCCAAACTTGGCCTATGAGACAAAACCATGTACAAGTGTAGTAACCGTGTGTAGAAAATGAAATGTAAAAAAGTACTTACTACATAAAGCTATATCGGGCTGGAAAAGGCTGGAAGAGGTGGCTCTGACTCTACAGATAATGGCCACCTAATACATGGAAGGCCCATAATGTGAGTGAGCAAAATACCCTAGCTACTGGTGATGGGTAGAGGTTGGTGTAGTATGTGGTACATGGGTGCTGGTCTGAGTGCCTCCCGAAGGAAGACAACCGAGGTGGTGGTGGTACGCCTCTGCTCCATCATGTGGTCATACGCTGTCCTGATGCGTGAGATATCCTCCTGATAAAGTCATGGTCCACGATATCCAACCATGCGTGGTCGACATTGTGCTCTCTTACGGGGGGCACATGGAACTCAAGTCGCCGGAAGTCCGGCAAATCATGCGTTTTTTTGACAGCATGGCTGATGACATGTACGGTGAACTGATGAGCTGTACGGTGAAACAACGGGTGACCCGAACGGACCGGCGCCTTTGGGCGCCAGTCCGTTCGGGTCACCCAATAGTTAAAAATAGTTAAAAACAATATCATATCATCACGTTTTGTATTAATGCTCCTTGATCAATAGACGTCTAACGATCATGTTTCGTGGGAAACATGAGAAATATGTGCGAGCTCCATTTCGCGTTGGATGTTCCTTCGGTTTCTTCTTCGATAGATAATATAGAAATCTCATGCAGTAACATAAATGTTTTGTCAATATATAATCGCGATAACAAGCAAACCAAACGTGAATGTAAGTGAATGTAAGTGATTATAAACGTGAATGTAAGTGATTATAAACGTGAATGTAAGTGATTATAAACGTGAATGTAAGTGATTATAAACGTGAATGTAAGTGATTATATAAACGTGAATGTAATTGATTATATATAATCGTGAATGTAAGTGATTATATAAACGTGAATGTAATTGATTATATATAATCGCGACTACAAGCAAAGCAAACGTGAATGTAACACGCAAAGCATTGAGAATATAATCTTCTTTTTCTATCGCATTGAAAGTATAATCTTAATTTTCCTTGGAAAGCTCATTAATTATGCAATGGAATGGACGTTGAAACTAAATGGTACAACAAATTCTCATAGGTAATATCTATTTACCATGCTCTTTTGTTGAGCTTAGTTTTTTGACTATCATATCACACCATCGAAATAAGTGAAATATTTGACTGCGTAGTGTAATCTATTTCAAACACTAACTTCCACAACAATTGTATTTAATATATGACAATAAGAAATATGAATTGTGTGAAGGATGAAATGAGATCTATGGTTTTAATTCTGATCATCAGATAATTGTCATGTACCATTAATTCAATTTATCGGAAGTCCGATGATCATATGCATGTGCCCATAATTCCGGTGACCCGAGATCACCGAACTTATGATACATGTGCCCCTAATCTCCGTTCGGTGACCCAAAAAGTGCAATCCGGTCACCCAAAGAAACATACATGTGCCCTCCCTATCTGTGCTGCTGCCTGGTGGAGCGTAAGCCCTCTAGATGGACCTCTTTGGTGTAGCTCAACCTGCTGAAAGAACTGAGTAATGGTCTGCTGGATACTCCTACGTGTCTGATGTGTCAGCTGTAGTGATTGCTCTCGCCTCTCATATGCCGCTGTGAGGAAGCGTCCCAACTGCCGCTGGTCTCCGATAGTCACGCACAACTGGAGCGACTCCTCTATCTGGAATTGTGCACGTAGGTCTAAGTATGCTGGGCATCTGACAACAAAATGCTCCTCACTCTCTACCTCTGGCATACTGGGCACCACCTCTCCTCTGGGGGGACTCCCCTAGACAGGCCCCTCTCAATCTCGAGCTCATGTGATGAAACCCGGAGCTTCCCAATGACAACTGGAAGGTGGTGGGGTAGGTATGTCTGCATGTATCGTGGAATCTCAATGAAGCCCTCATCCGATATATGTAGAAAATGCTCACGGTAATAGAGCATTTTCGGAGGCAATGTATCCCTAGGACACACCCATGTCCTCTGTATGTATGTATGCCATATCTCCTGACGAATGACCCTATTCCTTTCCTGATGGGAGAGAGAATAGGTGGGTGCATGTAAGTCTTACTGTAGTGGTGGTAGCGTGTCTATATCAAAACCATGGTGGGCAAGCCAGTCTCGTGTCTGTGCATACCACGAGGAGGTGTCACCTGCCAATGCCATATCACGTGATGCCTCGAAAGCACGATAAGCCATGCGCTCTGTATCCAAGCTCCGGAGTCTATGTAATAGGCATACTGTCTGGAATAGTGCCTCAACTAGCATCGGTGGCGCAGCAAGCTCTCCTCTAAGATATCATCTGGTATTGAGGGCTTGCTACGGATAAAATCATGAGAATCTGTGGCCTATCCAATGCTGTCCATACTGATGTAGCTAATCCGGGCCCTCAAATGGCTGCCCCGTACATGAGCGCTGGCGTAACCAAGGTCTCGAAGAGCCACCCCTTTGTGCGAGAGAGAGAGAGAGAGAGAGATCAGGGCTTTATTGGGAACAGAGGACCAGCGCCCTCTAGGTCGTTTCCTAGTAGAGCTCGAGCACCGCCGTGCATCACTCCTCCAGCAGCAGATGGAGATACACCTGCCCCCCCCCCCCCCCCCCCTCAGACTTATATTACAGATTTTTTCAGACCCACAGCTACTCGAGGACCGAGCTCGATGCGGGGTGTCACATTACACAGAGTAGAGGAGCTTAGACGAGAGCGTCGACGACCGAGATCCCAGTCCGGAGAGCCAGTCCACATCAGAGAGAGATTCAGGCGATTCACGCACGCCATGACATGGAGATACGGAGACGTCAGCAGCGCACCCCTATCGATTTGGACGCTCAGAGCATTTTAAGGATCACCATGATGCCTTACCCACCGATGCATTATATCCTACACCCACTCCAGGCATTTAGTGGGTTGTGATACCATCGAGCCTCCCGTCCCTATGCATATCATGTTTGTATCTCACCCATTGAGCATATAGAGTGCATACCCATAGCACCCTCACCCTTGATGCCACTTACTATCACTCCTTTTATACCCGTTTGCGGTACTCACACTTTATTTTCCTTTTGGGATCACAGTGGATTGGATCATACTGATGTATATGTTTTGTCTCATAGGCCGATTTTGGCCTCTAATAGACGTTAAAAAGTCTCTCTCTCTCTCTCTCTCTCTCTCTCTCTCTCTCTCTCTCTCTCTCTCTCTCTCTCTCTCTCTCTCTCTCTCTCTCTCTCTCTCTCTCTCTCTCTCTCTCTCTCTCTCTCTCTCTCTCTCTCTCTCTCTCTCTGTGTGTGTGTGTGTGTGTGTGTGTGTGTATGTGTGTGTTCTCACTTGACAAGGGTGTAGACCCTACAAGAAAACATTCATCTATAAAGGGCATGTTTATGATAACCAACAAGCAGATAAGCGAAGTGGAGAGGGAGATGAAAAGATGTAAAGCCACCTTTTGTTCATACTTGAAGATACAATTTTTCTTCAAGCTCATTGTCTTGAAAAATCAAGAAGAAGCTTTAGAATGATTCCCACTACTCTATAGCTGACGTTTGTTCTTGATTCTAAACCTCTTGATTTGATATTATCTCTCTACTTAGCATTGAATAATTTCCGTCTATCTCATAATGCAGATTGAAAGAGGGAATCTCCCCTCCGTAACTGTATCCAATATTTTCTTACAAGAGAAAAGAAGCAGGAGAAGAAGCGGCTTAAGGTTCCTGGCATGGCGGTGGGAGGTGTAATGTGTGTGTGTGTGTGTGTGTGTGTGTGTGTGTGTGTGTGTGTGTGTGTGCGTGCGTGCGTGCGTGCGTGCGTGCGTGCGTGCGTGCGTGCGTGCGTGTGTGTGTGTGTGTGTGTGTGTGTGTGTGTGTGTGTGTGTGTGTGTGTGTGTGTGTGTGTGTGTGCACGCGCGTGTGTGCGCGCGCGCGTGTGTGTGTGTGTGTGTGTGTGTGAGTGTGAGTGTGTGTGTGTGTAGGGGTGTGTGTGTGTGTGTGTGTGTGTGTGTGTGTGTGTGTGTGTGTGTGTGTGTGTGTGTGTGTGTGTGTGTGTGCGCGGGCGCGCGCGCGCAAGTGTGTGTGCGCGCGAACGTGTGTGCATGTGTGCGTGTGTGCGTGCGGGTTTTGGCAAGGAATTGGGGGGCAAGGGCAGGGGCAGGGGGGTAATTTGAAACAATTTGCTTGCTTCCAAAATAAGTAAGAAGACTTATGTGCATGCGTGAAAAACATCTAAAACCTTGCTAAAATGGAAGGGTCTGTATCTTCATTCAGATCGTCTGCAATAGCTCGCAATGCATCATAAAGTTGAAAATGCACACAGACATCAACAGCCTTTTCGATGTCACCACCCTGCAAGGTAGACGATTATCGCGTGCACAACAATTCATTGACTTGAAAATAATAGAGACTGTAAAGATTATGCTACCTTCTGATAGAGTAGAACAGCTTCTTCACAACATCCTTTTTCTTCAAAATACTTTGCTGAGGACAGCATGGTTTTCTTAGTTCCCTGAACCATGCAAATAAAAGTTCAGTACTTAAAAAGAAGCAACTTTCTTTTCCTTTTAAAGCTTATTCAGCTATGTATTTCCCACATATGCACATAAGCATGCAAGTACAAGGCCACGCTAATCAAATGAAATACTTGGTAAGGATTGATCAAAAGAATATTCATTCAATTTTTCTCTTCCACATACATCTATTAAGAATGATGTCTAACATTTATGATCCAGAATTGAGTCCTGATCAAAGGACTGATACTAGTGATCCCAATATCCATTTCCAATAAATTGAGTATTATTAACATAAAATGCCCAAATGATTGGGAGATTCCTGCTCAAGGCCAAATGATAGTAATGGTCTGCATTTATGGGCATTTGACTAATCATCGGGAGTAAGTGTTATGCCTGAGCAGAAAACTACTCAGATTTGAAGAAGATGTCACCTAATACTGCCAAATGCCAACGTACTAAATGGGCAGTGTAGGATAGGGATCATCCAAACCAGCATGGCTCCTTGAGTGCTTCGGTATTGCTGGATTGTATAGGAGAAAATATTATCCCTTTCTTTATGCACAGAATAAATCTGGATAACTTTCTATCCCTGCCCTTCGATTGAGATATGAAGTGATTCCTTAATGGTTACTCTAACACTTGCAGAAATCCTTGATGAGATCTTGTTAAGTTTTGTTTACTCCAATCACCTTTTCGTAGCTGCACAGCTACATCTGGAACTGGGGTCCTCCTTGGAGACGTAAACTCCCTAACACCTTCCATGCCGGACAATGTGAAGAACAACATACACTAGAACCAAATAATATAGTAGAGTAACCTAAATCTTCAAAAGTCAAGTTGGACTGATATAAATGGAGACTAAAGTTTAATCTAATGCATAGTTATACATCTAAGAACAATGCAAGCGTTGTGAGACACACAAAATCAATTTCTCCCAATTGAAAAGGGATGCCTGATACTCAACGGAGGGTGGCAACCAGTACTGGGTTTGACATTCAATCAGTAAAAAAATTTAGTACACATCAATATAGGGGTTCATATCACACAAGGCAATGACAATGATAAAAATACTTCACTTCAGACTGCCCCATTAGTCTATCAAGTGCAAGTCCTTCCTTGAATCGCCACCTTTGGGCTGGTCCACATGCAGAAGATAACACTTTCTTCTTATTGGGACAGATTGCAAGTAAGCTCCTTGAAGACACTCTTGCCTCCTTAGTCTAGTAAGCGTATCTGCATATCAGCTGGACATTCACTCTTTCTCCCCTTCCCGCCCAAAGAAAGACATCAAAAGTATGTGAAGTGACATTCGAGACCCCTTCATATAGGGATTGGAAAGTCATCTTATGGTCAAAGACAACTCCAAAGATTACATGGCCGAGGATGGAGTTGGAATATGTAGCTGGATGCCCCGGGCAACCAGAGTGGTGGGGGGTTCTTGCCTAAGGACAAGGTGTCTTTGTATGACAAAAGTGGGGCTATGCATTACAGAGTTATTACGAGGTGGTTGAATGGCTTGTTGGGCACGCGCTTTAGCTCAAAACCCCCCCTCCCCCCCCCCCCCCCCCCCGCAAGGTCTCCTTCCCCTTGTAGATGGTGAAGTAGATATGTGGGTACAGGGAATGCAAAATGCACTACTCTTGGAACAGCCTAGAAATACCATGTAATCTCATATACTGCATGTAGCTTCACACCATTTCCATTGCATGAAAGAAGGAATACTTAAGAGGAAGACATAGAAACAGTGAAAGTCGCAAGATAGAGTGACAAGTCATATCAGCAAGATAGAGCACAAGACAGAACAACCCGTGAATTATTCATATAAGCACAAGAGTTGTGACAACCCAATATAACTCTATCTTCTCAACCACCGAGGTATCCTCACACTAGCCCCAACTAGTAGCCGGTAGTGGGCAAGATAGATCTAGCAAGATATATCTCTCCCCTCTGAGAAGTAGCTCTATTCTTGCAATCTTTCCTCATATCTATCCTCTATCCTATGTCTTCTCCTTTGAAGAACCTTCCTTTTATAGAGGAGGGATGGGTTACAAGGAGAGTGGTCTGTTACAAAAAGGTAATGGGCAATTAATGCATTGCACAATTTTAATTGTCAACACCGCATCAGAGTTTTTCTTGTCGTGTTGAGTGATCAAGATCCCATTGGCTGCTTTGTCAATTCTACAGCCGTGGTCTTGCCAAAGCTTGGCCCACTTGTCCCTTGGTGAATTTGGGCATCTTCGCATCCCGTTCCAGCAACTGGGCTACGTGGCGCCCAACTCTAGCACTTGGAATCCTTGGTGCCCAACTTCGGCACTTGGTGCATTGGCACACATCGAAGCACTTGGGTTCCTTGGCACCCAACTCCAATACTTGGGCTCCTTGGCGCATAACTTCAGCACTTGGGTGCCTTGGCTCCCAATGCCAGCACTTTGGCTTCTTGCCGCACAATTGAGATGTTCTAACTTTTGCCTTGTTCTTCAAAAAAGCTTTGTTCTACAAGTTGCCCACCACTATTGGCTCTCCGTCTCAGAGAGGTATAGTTAGGTCATGCTAAAAAATATGTTTCGAAAGAGAATCTATGATATTTTGCAAAAAAAAAAGTCTATAACACTTCGCAGAAATAGAAGTCTATGAGACTATACAAAATGGAAGGTCTATGACATTGTAGAGAAGATGGAAGTCTATGACACTGTACAGAAGATGGAAGTCTATGACACAAAATGACCATCTAAGGTAGATGTATTTAATCATTTCGAGGTTCTTTGCCAGGCCTCCTATTTGGCTCTTTGTCTTCATCTCCTTGTGTTTGCTAAATTTCCTCTATATCTAAAGAGAGCAAAGACCTCAAAAGATCAAACTTGGATTTCAAAGCATTTCTTTGTTTTTGTACACTTGTGTTTTCTGCCTTCAACTTTGTGTGTTTTGAGCACTCTGTTTTCAGCCTTGAGCTCTCTGACCTGATCTCTGCACACTCTAGTGCTTCTTCTAGATTGTTTGCCTTTTCCTCAGCCCTGTTTGCATCTTTGAAATGTTCACAGAATTCTTTAGTTTGCATATATATTTCCTTTGTAACCAAGCAAACTCTTAGACATTCTTCATTAAGCATGTAAGTATGATTTCAGAGTTGATGTTCGAGATCAATGCATGTTTGCCTATCTTCATGAATCTTTGTGGCAATTTTAGTGAACATTTCTTTTTTTGCTACATCCATTTATGCCATACCTTGTAAATGGTCAGGAATTATGGGCCACACATTCAAACTGTATTTCTCCATTGCTGGAAGCCTTTGTGGATCTGGATGGTTTGTTGCATGTTCTTCCCAGAAGTAATCAAGATTGATGCCTTTATAAACCTCAGAGAAGGTAGGCTGAGAAGAAAGTGTGGTTGCGGGTTCTAAAGGCATGTTTGAAGGTGGGGTGTGCCTCCTAGGTGAAAATCTCATAGGGGAGGGTAGGTTAACGATCGTAAATGGTGGATTATATGGAGTGGAATCGTGCCGAGTAGTATGTGATTCGATTGGGTTTTGCGGAGATGTGGCCGGTGTGGATAATGTTCTGAACTACATCTAGATTGGATCAATGGGTGAGTTATCATCTATGTGGATAGGTGATGATGAAGCTCTTGAATTGGTTTAAAATAATTTCCTAGTAATGGGCGTTTGTGATGATTAATGTGAATTGTAGGAAGGATGAGGGAATAAATATGCTCAAGTTTGAGATGTTTTACCAGTGCATCACTGCATTGGGAGTTTGTGGGTATTATACCGATTGGTGGAAATTTAGTGCTTTTGGAAGCTTCTACCTTCTTGATGATCTCGCATATCCTTGTTGTTCTACTGGTAGCCAGTCCAACACCTCTTGAAAGTCCTTTTGAATTTTCGTTCTTTGTCTTTTCCTTTGAAATTTCAAAAAAGGTTGCGTAGATGCTTCTGATTGGTGAGAAGAGAAGTTATACCTACAGATATGGAGCATCATGTGTGCTCCAATGACTTTGAAGGTCAATGCTTTTTTGGCCACTTGTTGACTGTATCGCTTCTTCCTTTCTTTTAATGATTGTTGGAGCATCTTGTGGTATGGATACAGTTTAAACAGTATTAACCTTTTTGACATGAGAGGGACACAATCTATTATTGAAAACATAGTTCCACACGCATTGCGGACATCTTTGATACTCATGTCTACATATTCTCTTGGTTTCTTTGACTCAGGTATGTCTTGAGATCCAAGCAGTAAAGCTAGCTTTTCCTTCGTGATTCTACCTTTTGGAACTCATGGAAAAGACTTGAAGAGAGTGAACAATACTTTACCATATTCTTGTGAGTAGGTAATGTGGCTTTGGCTAATGTAGCAAGTTCCATTGCTGACAGTTCGTCCATAGAAAAGGCATCTAGAAATTTGTGTTCAATACTTAAATCAATCTTTAATGATGGTTTACTCGGGATAGAGACGATCATCTCTGTTGTGGTTGCTATATTAGGTGTGTGATAGGATGATGCATATGCTTCTCCCTTCCTCCCGATTTGGCTGTTGAATGTACTTCCTCTTCCAAGGACTCTGACTCGGGAGCTTGCTCTTATGACGTTACATATAAAAAATCACTTGATTCACCTGATGCTGAGTGCTTTGATCATGTGTCGTGCGCAATTTAGATGCTTCGTCCTCGAAGGAAGATTCCATTTGAAAATTGAAGAGATTATATGTCTCGCAATGTGGGTGTCTCCTTGGTGTCTGTGTTCTCTTTTTAAACGTCTTGTAAAGTGCTTTGAAAGTGCTTTGATCTCGAGTTGTAGTCAGCCTTCCTTTTGCAAGATGGAAGCGAACCGAACCAGCAATAGATAAATGAAGTCACCTTGCTGCCTCACTGGACTCTCCACCAAGGAGTAGAAGGCTGTTGTATATCACCTGATAGGGAGAAGCTAGATTGGATGTGGCCCGATAGGGAGAAGGGAAGAGTTGAGGAAGTTTGCTCCTGATCATGGAGGTCTGATCGGTTTTAAAGAGTTAGGGTGATTATGGATAAGAATTCCAACTAGTATTCATGACTTGGATAAGAGTTCCAATGGATAAGAATAAGTAATTAATTGTCGTGTTGATCAATTAAGACGGTCACCTCCCGATTGGAGTCCCCCAGTCGATGGTTAACCGATGGCGATGAGTACCATGTCAATTGCATCGCCCAGATGCAGCCTATTTGGAGTGGTGTAGGTCGATGGTTAACCGATTGCAATTGGGTTGCCTAGATGCCACCAAGGGTGGACATTGGGCATCGCCAACTTCCACCAAGGATGGATCGTGAGCTTTGACCTAGAAATGTGAGGTGAAATTGGGTAAGTGGGTGGTGTTTAGGGCAGGCGAGTGAGGGTGAGTGGGGCGGGTATTAGGGAATGCTTGCCCTGATTCGGGTGAGTGAGTGTGTAGCCAAGGTATGATTGGAGTGAGTGAGGGCGAATGTGGAGAATGGAAGTGCTAGACCGTCGCATTGAAGGGAAGATTGTGGGGAGTGGAAGTGAAGAGGTGAAAGGGAAGAGGGCATCTTGCCTAGAGGAGGTAGAAGAGGGGAAGAAAGACGTGGGGAATGGCTATTAAGGAAGGTAGGAGTGATTTGAGAGGACTCATAAGAAGGGATTAAAGATTATTGTTGACAGGATAAGCAATGAAAATATTGCCAAGCCAAAGTAATGAAAAGATGCTAACAAGATGAACTTAGACTACTATGGACAAGATAGGTATGGAGATGCAACAAGTAATGAGGAGATCCTAACAAGGAGAACTTAGCTCTATTGTTGGTATTTTTACTCTTTCATACGATACTAGAGGGAATGAAGAGTATGGGATGATAAACACAATGGGAGTAAATTGTATACAGAACTTATTACAGGAGAGATGATCCAAATAAGATGTACAGTAGAGGAAACTGACTCAAGACTAGCCCTGCCAACTTGGACTGGCCAGTATCAGCATAGGGATGCTCTAGACAAAACTAACGTGGCATGGACCTTCCACTCAAGATTTTCACTAGAGGAAACTGACTCAAGACTAGCCCTGCCAACTTGGACTGGCCAGTATCAGCATAGGGATGCTCTAGACAAAACTAATGTGGCATGAACCTTCCACTCAAGATTTTCACTGAACTCATGGGGAATGACCCTTATAGAGCATACCACCATCCCGCTTTTGATCGTCCTTCATATCTTTGTTGCCTAATATGATCTCATCTTTGCCTTGCGATAGCCTCCAAGAGGGGTGAATGTGGAGTGAGGGTCTTGAGGTGAAGTGTGCATATGATAGAATAAGAATCAAGAGAGAATATGTCCCTTTGAGCATCCTCTCTTTTAAAAAGAGAGAGAGCTTTCCACGATCCTTGCTATTTTTAGCTTCCTGTTCCAAGTACTTATGAGCATTGCCTTGCCCTTCCATCATGGTGCATGGGGGAAGATCTCACCTTGAGATTCCACATTTCATGGAGAGAGACAGAGAGAGATCATAGTGACATCAGAATTGGCCACATGTCCGAAGGAGAAATGGGATCCATGTGTGTGCATAAAATATACAGAGGGTGTATTAAAAAGGTACGATGTACAAGAGTGTACGAGAGAGTGCAAAGAGAGGAAGAGGTGCATAAAGTGCTTCCACACACACGAGAGAAAGAGAGAGAGAGAGAGAGAGAGAGAGATTTGGTGCATCTTGGCAAGAGGAAGAGAGCACAAGGGATCAGTGCCACTTGGCTGCTACATGAAGAGGGAGTGACACAGAGAGGGAGAGAGACAAAGCTGAAGGAAAATCCAGAAAAAGAAAACTTGTTACCCACATTCACATATTTTTCCACTTACTGTAGAAACTCTCCTGGTTTAGGGTGCATCTTGGCAAGAGGAAGAGAGCAAAAAGGGATCAGTGCCACTTGGCTGCTACATGAAGAGGGAGTGACACAGAGAGGGAGAGATACAAAGGTGAAGGAAAATCCAGAAAAAGAAAACTTGTTACCGACATTCACATATTTTTCCACTTACTGTAGAATCCAAGGGAGGGGGGGAGAGAGAAAGAAAGAAAGACTTGTTAACGTCTATTAGAGGCCAAAATCGGCCTATGAGACAAAACATATACATCAGTATGATCCAATCCACTGTGATCCCAAAAGGAAAATAAAGTGTGAGTACAAAACAGAGTATAAAAGGAGTGGATAATAGCTGGCGTCGAGGGTGTGGGCATGCACTCTATATGCTCAATAGGTGAGATACAAATATGATATGCATAGGGAGGGGAGGCTCGGTGGTGTCATAACCCTCTAAATGCCTGGAGTGGGTGTAGGATATAATGCATCGATGGGTAAGGCATCGTGGCGATCCTCAAAATGCTCTGCACATCGAGATCCATGCTCACGTCTCCGTATCTCCATGCCATGGCGTGCGTGAATCACCTGTCTCTCTGTGGTGGGGACGGGCTCTCTGGAGTGGGGGTCTCAGTCGTCGACGCTGTCGTCTAAGCTCCTCTGCTCTTTGTAATGTGACACCCCACATCGAGCTCGGTCCTCGAGTGGATGTGGGTCTGAAAAAAATCTGTAATATAAGTCTGGCATCAGGTGTATCTCCATCTGCTGCTCGAGAAGTGATGCACGCCGGCGCTGGAGCTCTACTAGGAAACGACCTAGAGGGCGCTCGTCCTCCGTCTCCAATAAAGCCCTGATCTCTCTGGCCCCCTGAAGAGCTGTGGGTAGCGGTCTCTGATGTCCTCATATGCCTGGCATCTGCATGTGTAGTGCTCCTTGCCTCCACCTCCTCTCCGCATATCCTGCATAATCTCTCATCCCTGGGGGTATGTGTCGCACGCCCAACCTCGATCTCGAGCGGGTGCCATGTATGTATCCATGTAACGTGGTCTCTGAATGAAACCATCCACTCACAATCAGGAAGTGCTCTCTGTAGTGTTGCCTCTTTGTGGGAAGAGGCTCTCGTGGCGCTATCCATGTCTCCCTGACGTGTATCTGTAGTAGGTCATGAAGGATAATCTTGTTCCTCTCCGAACGAGAGAGGGTAATGTAGGGGGAAGAGAGGTCATATTGAAAAGGGGGGAGATCTGTAATGCTCATGCCATGGTCTGCGAACCATCGATAGGTGTGTGCATACCATACTCTCTCATACCCCGTATCTCCCAAATGTCTAGAGGTCTCAAATGCAAGTCTCGTGAGTCTGCTGGTGGGGAGCTCTCTGACTCTCAAAATAAAGGTCACCAGCTGAAAGAGGGCCTCCACTAGCATCGGTGGTGTGCCAAGCTCAGCTCGTATAATGTCATGTGGAACACAGGGCTTGCTGCGGAGCAAGCATGAGATCATGGTGACATGGGGCCTCTCAATCTGCGTCCACATCGTCTCCGTGATCCTTGGTGCCCATATTGCCGCTGCGTACATCAATGCGGGTGTCACGAGAGTATCACAGAGCCACCCGTTAGTCAGGGGCTCCTGAAAATGTGCCTGAGAGCAACGTCTCTCCAATCCTGCAAGTGTCGCATAGCCTCGCGTCAATCTATCTCTCCCTGCCTGTGCCATGGAGAATACCCCTGTGGTGCCCGAGAAGGTGATGCCTAGGTAGACGTAGGAGTCCACTACCTCTATCTGTCCTCCAGTTGTGGTGAAGGAGGCGGGATGGCGTACTGTCCGAGAGGTATGAGAGATTTTGATCTTGGTCTTGCCAAGGTTCACTCTGAGTCCTCTCTCCATGCAGAAGGTATCGAGCGCCTGTAAATGTGACTGCAACCCCTCCTATGACTCTGAAAGTAGAACAATGTCATCAGCATATAATAGGATGTGTACTCGCGTACCTCCGAGGTCTCCTCTTAGCCCTCCTGCTCGATGCATATACTCCGTGATCTCGTCGATGTAGAGACCGAAGAGAGTGGGTGAGAGAGGGAAACCTTGTTTCACACCAATGGTGCTACCAAAGCTATCTGATAGGCCGTCGGGGCAACGCACCCTCCCTGTGACTCGTCCATACAAAGCATGGATGGCCCATAGCATGTCTGATGGTAGCTGCAACTCCTTGAGTCTCCGTAGTAGTCTCTAATGACGGACCATGTCGAAGGCTTTGCGGAAGTCCACATAGCAACAATATAATCTCCGCTTCCTCCCCTTCGCGCTCTCAATCAAGCAACCAAGTACGAAGATGTGGTCGATGGTGGAGAAAGTGCGGTGGGATCTTGCCTGGCTGGGTGCTCTGATCCATGCTGCCTCAGCGTATGTATTGAGCTCTGCCTCTAGTACTTCCCAATAGATCTTGGCCAGGATGTGGCCTATCATAATAGTCCTGTAGTTCCCTAGGGCCATCATATCCCCAGACTTATGGATAGGCACAATGGTATGCATAGTCCACAAGTCAGGTAATCCCTCGACCAAAGCACGGTTGAAGAGATGGGCGACCAAGTGGGAGACTACATCTACTACATATATAAAGTGCTCGCCCTGTAGTCCCGTGTGGTCTGCTGAACGGTCATGTTGTAGCCTATGGATAGCATGTCGTACCATGCCTGTTGTGAATAGGGTGAATATCACAGGACATGGTGTGGGAGGGATCGGCAATGGTGGCTGTCCTGGGACATCATATAACCTCTGGGCGTAGGTGTGCCAAGTCTGAGGATCAGCTATGGGTGTAGGTGGGCGTGGCTCACGGAGGGCCCTCCATGCGGTGGCGCAATCCCTACTCATGAGAAGGCCAAACAACTCTGCCTCCTGTCCCTCCTCGAAAGCTCGCCTCTTCCGGCGTGTGAGGACTCGCATCTGTCGTCATGTCTCCCTCTCTGTGATGGATCCTAAGATACTCTATGCTCTGAGATGTCGGTATAGTCATCTACACTCCTCATCATACCACCTATTATGAGGCGTATGCCCTAGCCGTATCGAATGTGCAGTGCTATGTGTGGTGTATGGAAAGCTGAGAGTAGTGGATGTGTGGAGGATCGAGGAGAAGTGGATGGTGAGGGTGTCAAATGGGGCGGAGGGATCAAGGGAGTAAATGCGCTCTCAAACATGGGAGCTATAGATATGTGCTAGCTCATGTCTAAAGTGAATGGTGGTATGGGCATGTGGCTGGATGGTGGCGGGTATGCATGGTGAGCAGCGTATGGATAGGGCGAGATATACGTGTTCAGCTCCAATCGGTATGGGTGGGATGGTGAATGAGGTGATGAGATGAATCGCCTCCGGGGGTCTGATAACATAGTCTACCACACTGCCTCCATGTGGTGTCATGGGTGGGATACAGGTGAGACCACACTGCCTCCATGCGGTGCCGTGGGTGAGACCATCCGAGGTGGGCCAGGTCGCCATCCCATTATATATAATGAGACGGTGTGCTTCTCCCATCTGGAGTAGGTGTCGGCCATATGAGGTGGGTGTGGTGGTGGTGTCGGCTGAGGCTCTGAGTGCATACATGTCCTCTATGGTGCGAAGCATCTCAGGGTCGTCAAAGTCATAGATATCACACTGGTGGCTCTGAGTCCGGGCATTGAAGTCTCCTACAAGGAAGACTTCGCCGATCCCCGTATACTCCATAATGGTGTCACTGAGGCAGTCATACCCCTCTCCCCCTGAGGGCTGCTTGGGGGAATGTGTGAAGCGTGAGCCGGTGGGTGCAATATAGCATATGGCGAAATACGTTGCTCTCTCCTCTGATAGCTGGAGCTTGTAGGCGTGCCGCGTATCCACATGAAACGTGCCTTTGGAGCTCTCGCTACCACATGTATCATGTGTTGTAGCGACTATCTGTAGAGCACAGCTACTCCTCCTCATCCTCGTGTGGTGTGTTGTCGAATATGTCGGCGGTCAGCTAACTCCCACATATAGCCCTCAATCCTTGGTAGGCTCCTCCCCGGGCTCTCGTGTGTCTTTGTCAAGAAGATTATGTCTCTGCCCTCCATCACCTCCTCGAGGCGCCCTGGATGTGTCCACAAAGATCCATTTCAGTTCCAGACTTCAATGCACACCTCCTATTGTGTTGTGTTGTCTCATAGGCCGTGAATCCCTAGTCAATGGGTAGTTCATCGATGATGACACGACCGTCTCTGTATAGAGCACGATGTCCATCCCATCGGGCTTGGAGGACACGCGGCATGCATGCACGTATGTGCTCTACCTGCATACATGTGAGGTCATCATCCAAATAGATCAGGGTGCCCGGTGTAGTGCGTAGTACTCATCATCTGAGGACATCTCTCCTCCTTGCCTCACCCGAGAACTGAAGGATAAGTGCTCTCCTGTGTGTGGTGTCTCGTCCTACTCTCCAGGCTCGGGCGAAAGTTAGAGGCTCATCCGCGCGATATCCAAGTAGTGTGCACAAGCGACGCCCGTCGTGCTCTTTTGGGGGGGGGGGGGGGGGGGGGGGGGGGGGGGGGGGGGGGGGGGGGGGGGGGGGGGGGGGGGGGGGGAGGGGGAGGGGGGGGGGGGGGAGGGAGGGGGGGGGGGGGGGAGGGAGGGGGGGGGGGGGAGGGGGGGGGGGGGGGGGGGAGAGAGAGAGAGAGAGAGAGAGAGAGAGAGAGATTTCATGCATCTTGGCAAGAGGAAGAGAACAAACGGGATCAGTGCCCACTGCCACTTGGCTGCTACATGAAGAGGGAGTGATACAGAGAGGGAGAGATACAAAGGTGAAGGAAAATCCAGAAAAAGAAAACTCGTTACCCACATTCACATATTTTTCCACTTACTGTAGAATCCAGGGGAAGGAGGGGGGGGGGGGGGGGGGGGGGGGGGGGGGGGGGGGGGGGGGGGGGGGGGGGGGGGGGGGGGGGGGGGGGGGGGGGGGGGGGGGGGGGGGGGGGGGGGGGGGGGGGGGGGGGGGGGGGGGGGGGGGGGGGGGGGGGGGGGGGGGGGGGGGGGGGGGGGGGGGGGGGGGGGGGGGGGGGGGGGGGGGGGGGGGGGGGGGGGGGGGGGGGGGGGGGGGGGGGGGGGGGGGGGGGGGGGGG
>MU264412.1:0-2500 GCA_020310875.1 Ceratopteris richardii
TATATGATTTGGTCCTATCATCTTGAAATCAATTGATATTTTGGAAACAATAGGCAATGTTGCTTTGCAAGATGGTATTTACTATTGTGATGGCACTTTTGACTTCATATTATCATTTGCCACTTATGATTTATGCAATGACTCATATGACTTGTCATAATGACTCTCTCTCTCTCTCTCTCTCTCCTCTCTCTCTCTCTCTCTCTCTCTCTCTCTCTCCTCTCTCTCTCTCTCTCTCTCTCTCTCTCTCTCTCTCTCTCTCTCTCTCTCTCTCTCTCTCTCTCTCTCTCTCTCTCTCTCGTTTACCTAGGTATCACCTTCTCGGGCAGCACAGGGGTATTCTCCATGGCACAGGCTGCGAGAGATAGATTGACGCGAGGTTATGCGGCACTTGCAGGATTGGAGAGACGCTGCTTTCAGACACATTTTCAGGAGCCCCGGACTAAGGGGTGGCTCTTTGACACTCTAGTGACACCCGCATTGATGTACGCAGCAGCAGTATGGCACCAGGGATCACAGAGGCGATGTGGACGCAGATTGAGAGGCCCCAGATCACCATGATATCACGCTTGCTGCGTAGCAAGCCCTCCGTTCCACATGACATTATACGAGCTAAGCTTGGCACACCACCGATGCTAGTGGAGGCCCTCTTCCAGTTGGTGACCTTTATTCTGAGAGTCAGAGAGCTCCCCACTAGCCGACTCACCAGACTTGCATTTGAGAGCTCTAGACATTTGGCAGAGACAGGGCATGAGAGAGTATGGTATGCACAGACTTACCGATGGTTAGCAGACCATGGCATGAGCATTACGGATCTCCCCCCTTTTCAGTATGACCTCTCTTCCCCCCACATTACCCTCTCTCGTTCGGAGGAATAGGATCATCCGTCAGGACCTACTACAGATACACGTCAGGGAGACATGGATAGCACCACGGGAGCCTCTTCCCACAAAGAGGCAACACGACAGAGAGCACTTCCTGACTGTGACAGCGGATGGTTTCATTCAGAGACCACGATACATGGATACATATATGGCACCAGCTGAGAGAGTGGCCATTGGGCAGCTCAGAGTATCATCACACCAGCTCGAGATTGAGATTGGGCGAGCCACACATACCCCCAGGGATGAGCGATTATGCAGGATATGTAGAGAGGAGGTGGAGGACGAGGAGCACTACACATGTAGATGCCAGGCATATGAGGACATCAGAGACCGCTACCCACAGCTCTTCAGGGGGCCTAGAGAGATTAGGGCTTTATTGGGGATAGAGGACCAGCGCCCTCTAGGTCGTTTCCTAGTAGAGCTCCAGCACCGTCGCGCATCACTCCTCCAGCAGCAGATGGAGATACACCTGACCCCCCCCCCCCTCAGACTTATATTACAGATTTTTTCAGACCCACATACACTCGAGGGCCAAGCTCGATGCGGGGTGTCACATTACACAGAGCAGAGGAGCTTAGACGACAACGTCGACGACCGAGACCCCTTGTCCGGAGAGCTCGTCCACAATCAGAGAGAGATTCAGGCAATTCACGCACGCCATGACATGGAGACACAGAGACGTCAGCACGCACCCCTATCGATTTGGACGCCCAGAGCATTTTGAGGATCGCCATGATGCCTTACCCACCGATGCATTATATCCTACACCCACTCCAGGCATTTAGGGGGTTGTGATACCATCGAGCCTCCCCTCCCTATGCATATCATATTTGTATCTCACCCATTGAGCATATAGAGTGCATACCCATAGCAACCCACACCCTTGATGCGAGCTACTATCCCTCCTTTTATACCCGTTTGCAGTACTCACACTTATTTCGTTTTGGATCACAGTGGATTGGATCATACTGATGTATATGTTTTGTCTCATAGGCCGATTTTGGCCTCTAATAGACGTTAAAAAGTCTTTCTTTCTTTCTTTCTTTCTCTCTCTCCCCCCCTCCCTCCCTCCCTCCCCTCCCCCCTCCCCATCTATTTGGATGACGACCTAACACGCATGCAGGTAGAGCACAGACGGGCATGCATGCCACGGGTCCTCCAGGCAAGACGAGAGGGACATCGTGCCCTCTACAGAGACGGTCGGGTCATCATTGATGGACGGCCCATTGACTAGGGATTCGCGGCCTATGAGACAGCAGAGCAGGAGGTGCACATTGCAGTCTGGTACTGCAATGGATCTTTATGGACACATCCAGGGCTCCTCGAGGAGGTGATGGAGGGCAGAGACATTATCTTCTTGACAGAGACACACGAAGAGCCCGGGGAGGAGCCTACCGATGATTGAGGGCTATATGTGGGAGTCAGCTCACCGTCGCCAGATGAGACAGCACACCACACGAGGATCAGGAGGAGTAGCTGTGCTCTACAGACAGTCGCTACAGCACAGGGTACAAGTGTAGCCAGAGACCCAGAGGCACGTTTCATGTGGATACGCCTAAAGCTATCAGAGGAGAGAGTAGCGTACTTTGCCGTATGCTATAGTGCACCCATTGGTC
>MU264412.1:7500-12500 GCA_020310875.1 Ceratopteris richardii
ACAAAAACATCCAGTGGAAACTTCCCGATAATTCTATGCAAATTTTTTATTTTTCCTTTTTTAAAAAAGGAGATTGTCAACACAAAAACATTTGACACTTTTAAAACTAAAAGCACAAAGAAGCATTTACATTAATCAATCTAACCATCTACCCAAATGTGTACAACAATACTGAGTAGTGCCCAAACTTCAGCCTTCAGCTCTCATCCTTAGACTATAATCGAGGGAACTGATGAGTCTAGGAAGATCTCACTACTCGCAGAGCTGAGAGGCTAAACAGCTGCAATTTGGATGCCTGGAAGTTGAAACCCAACCGCCAGAAGGTGCATGCTACAGGCTGCATGTTGTATGCAAGAGAGTACAGAGAGCTCGTAAGCTCTCCCAAAAATAACTGCAACCTGTCAAGCAAAGATTTCTGAAGTCACAAGTCAGGAAAGCCAGGAAAAGGCTTCTGACAGGGTGGGAAACAAGCTTATACATACATACATGATACCATATTTGGAAAAAACATGTTCCAAACACCTCTCTAACGGTTCGAGTCGTACCAAAGAACCCAAACATACCATACGTACTTTTTCCAAGTAATTATGACACCTATCTTTACTCGATTCTCATGTATTATTTCACTCACACATTTAAAGCTTAAGATCCCAAATCCGCTCATGGACTCTTAACAAGCTCCACAATCAACATACACTATACACACACACATATGTGATGTACGCAATGCACACGTCACACACATATATTATCCATATTACATAATACACACATACATGACATATGAAAGAGGCCGCGGAGAGCTACGTCGTGGTGTGCTCAGTTGCTCCAAACGCAAAGGGAGTGGGCTGCTGCGTGAGGAGAGAGAAAGTAGAGGGAGAAACCTACGCAGAAATTTGGAGAAGAAGATGGAGAAGCTGAAGTTGAAGAAGTCCCAATCAAGTTATGAGAGATTTGGGACCAAGTCTTATTGATAAGTGACTTTTAGGTCATTTGGGCATGTTCACACATGGCCAATGACCAAAAGTCATAAAAATAATGTAAATGCCTATAACTCCCCAATTTGGGGTCCAAAAAATATAACAAAAAATATGTCCGGAAAGCTCTCGAAGAGAGCTTTCACATGGAAGGGTCAAAATATACAAAAGGAGAGTACTTGGGGGCTTTATCCCCAACAACCTCCCACTTAAAGGACAAAGGAGGCTCCTTTAAGCTAAGTAACTCCCACCATCTGTATACATAGCTGATGTTGTGCCTTGGGTAGACACTTCGTGAGAGCACCTGCAGGATTCTGTGAAGTATTGACCTTGATCAAAGTGATCAGGCCATCCTCTAATACCTCTCTGATGAAGTGGTATCTCACATCAATATGCTTTGTGCGAGCATGAAACATGGCATTCTTTGCCAAACATATGGCACTCTGGCTATCACATCCAAGGACAGATGCCTTTTCAGGCATCCCAAACTCACTGCACAGGCGGGCTAACCAAATGGCTTCTTTGGAAGCCTCTGTGGCTGAAATATATTCAGCCTCTGTAGTAGATAGTGCAACTATCCTCTGAAGTCTAGAGCACCATGAAATAGCTCCACCCGCAAGGATGTATACATAGCCACTTGTGGACTTGCGTGTGTCCACATCACCTGCCATGTCTGAATCACAAAATCCTTTTAACTTCAATGGACCCTTTCCATAACATAAGCATTTACTTTTGGTCCCTTTCAAATATCTCAAGATAGATTTGACTGCCTCCCAATGAGCTCTACCAGGATTAGCCATGAACCTGCTAACAACTCCCACTGCATGAGCAATGTCTGGCCGAGTGGCAACCATAGCATACATAAGTGAACCACAAGCTGATGCATATGGAACACTCTTCATGTAACTGGCTGCATCATCATTTTTGGGACAGTCATCCTTGGAAAGCTTAACATGTGGCTGCAATGGCACTTCAAGAGGCTTAGCATCAGCCACATTAAATCTGTCCAGCACTTTTTCAATGTACTTTTCTTGGGATACCTGCAAAGTATGCTGCTGCCTATCCCTTTTTATACGCATACCAAGAATATGCTCAGCTTCCCCAAGGTCTTTCATTGAGAATGAAGAGTTCAGCTGCTGTTTTAGAGCATTCAGAGTGCTCTTTTTCTTCTCAGCCAGCAGCATATCATCTACATACAGTACAAGAATAATTGGGCTGCCATCTTCATCCTTTTTGGTGTACAAACTGTGATCTGCATGGCTTCTTTTAAACCCATGTTTGAGCATAAATGCATCAAACTTCTTATACCATTGTCTGGGGGCCTGTTTCAGCCCATATAAGCTCCTTTTCAGTTTGCATACCAGATGCTCTTTTTCCAAGAATGGCATATCCTTCTGGCTGTTTCATGTACAGCTCTTCATCTAAATCACCATGTTGTTTTAACATCCATTTGGAATAATTCCAAATCCAAGGCAGCTGTGAGAGCAAACAACACACGTAAAGTGGTCATCTTCACCACTGGAGAGAACACTTCTTGGAAATCAATGCCCTCTTTTTGGGCATATCCCTTAGCAACCAGCCTTGCCTTATACTTGGGTTTGCCATCAACAGTTTTGATTTTGTACACCCACTTGTTGGGAATGGCTTTCCTTCCTTTGGGTAACTCAACCAAATCCCAAGTATCATTTGCATGCAAGGCCTTTATCTCTTCCTGCATGGCTAACTCCCACTTCTTCTTGTGCTCACATAGCTTTGCCTCTTTATAAGTAAGAGGCTCACCCTCATCTCATAACATAATATAATGTATAGAGGGATCATATCTATTCACTTGCCTCCTAGGACGTATAGATCTTCTTACCCAATGATCCACATTACCAGGCAATGGATCTACATCAGGAGGTACATTAACTTCTTCATTGTTAACAGGCTGCTGTACATCATTTTCAGCCCTGTATTCAGCATGAATAGGTGGCTGCATATGCCCTTCAGGAGCATCATTTTGCTGTCCAGCATCATCTGGCTCAATAACCACGGGCTCATTGTCATTTCCAGCCATATGTGGTGCATCCCGAGGGTTCATATCAGATTTAACTGGTGGCTGTACATGCTGAAATTTGACTCTTTTATGGTCATCTTTAGAGGCACAATTGTTTTTGAGCAGCCTTGCCTCATTAAATAGAACATCTCGGCTGCGTATTACCTTCTTGAGTTGAGGTAGCCAAATCCTATAGCCCATTTCACCTTCATCTCCATAACCCATGAAGATTCCTTTCATGGACTTTGCATCTAACTTGCTTCTCAACTCAGGCCTTATATGCACAAAAGCATCACAACCAAAGATGCGTAGGTAGTCATATGAAGCTGATTTGCCAGACCAAACCTCTTCTGGAATGCCACCTTTTAAGGACATATGAGGGGATCGATTGCAAACATGAACTGCAGTTTTCAAAGCCTCTCCCCAAAATCCATGAGGGAGATTACCTGTGGACAGCATGCATCTCACCCTCTCACATAAAGTCCTATTGTACCTTTCAGCCACACCGTTGGAAGAGGGGCTGTATGGGACTGTTAGCTCCCTCTTAATACCAAGATTTTCACAAAATCTATTGAGTTCAGCACTTGTAAACTCACCCCCATTATCTGTACGTAAGCAGTTCAGCTTTCTACCTGTTTGAGTGGTCACAAATGCATGAAATTTCTTAAATGAAGCAAAGGCTTCATCTTTAGATTTTAACAAATATACCCAAAGCTTCCTGGAGTAATCATCAACAAAAGAAACAAAGTACAGAGCACCCCCCATAGATTTTGTGGGCATGCTACAAACATCAGAATGAACAAGATCAAGCACATTAGACTTACGAGAGACACCAGAGTAGTGGGAATTCTTTACTTGCTTACCATATTGGCATTCATTACAAAAATCAAGTTTTGAGCCTTTAACATCAAACTTGTCCAAATTGCATAGTTTATCAAGGCCTTTTGGCTCATGTGACCAAGCCTTTTATGCCATAATTCCATATGTGAATGGATTTCAGCCAAAGCAATAAACTTGCCCAGCAAGGCTTTACCATGCAAGCAATAAAGAGTCCCTTTCTTTGTACCTTTAACAATCAGCCTAGAGCCTTTGATAAGCTTCCATGACCCCTTCTCAAAGAGGGTACTATATCCATGCATATCCATTTGCCCAACAGACAATAAGCTTTTCTTGATGCTTGGTACATACCTTACATCATGCAAAACCAGCTCATTAGTACCATCCACTGTGAGATGCGCTATGCCAATACCTTCAATAGAACAAGCATGGTTATTTCCAAGATATACATGTCCATGGTTGCCTGCATGAAAGGTAGTGAAACACTCCTTAATAGGAGTTACATGAAACGATGCACCTGAATCTACAATCCATGTTTGTGACAAAGCATCATTCACAGTAAGCAAGGCATCAATCAAATCCCTCTTAGTGATCTGCATATCTTGTGCATGAATATTAATAGAAGCATCAATAACTTCGGCATGCTCTGCTTCCATAGTAGCACAAAGTATATCTTCTTCATCTGATAGCTCCTCAATGATGACACTAGAGGCCACATTGGCCTTCTCTTTGTCTTTTGAGGTATCATGTGCTTCATTCTTGGTGTCCTTTTTCTTCCTGTCACATGTGTTCTTCTTTCTTTCTAGTTTAGCTTTATAGAATCTGCAATCAAGCTTCTTGTGACCTTTCCTACCACATTGATAACAAGTCACTTCAGCCTTGCCTTTGCTTTTTCTCTTGTTCCTCTGTACATTTCCACTTTTCTTTTCTGTTCTTCCTCTAGCCACATTGGCTGAACCACTACCCTCTCCACTAGCTTTCCTCCTGATTTCCTCGTTCAAAATAGAACCCCTTACACCATCAAAGGTAAGACTGGGGCTATTCGAAAGTGAAACAACCAATGTTTCCCATGAATCAGGTAAGGTCATCAACAAGAAGATGGCCTTAAGCTTATCATCAAATGGAGGTAATCCAGAGTCCTGCAATTGTGA
>MU264412.1:17500-27201 GCA_020310875.1 Ceratopteris richardii
GCAAAAATTGGGGCTTTTGTGAAAACAAGCACCCATTGCCTTGGTTTTATATCTATGTATGCTTTTTGTGGTTGAAAAACAACAAATTTGTTGTTTTTGATTCAATTACAGCTTGCTGGAATTTTCTGAAATTTTCTGCAGAAAATTTCAGAAATTGATTTTTGCAAGTTTTGGACAGTTTTTGGGCTTCATTTCTGAGCTATAGTTTCGTAAGGTAAATGCGCACAAGACAACAGGTGAATTTTACCTTTTTGGTGAAATTTTGAAGCTCTTAGTGCTTGTTTTCAATGTGGTAGGAAAGGTCACAAGAAGCCTGATTGCAGATTTTATAAAGCTGAACTAGAAAGAAAGAAGAACACAGGTGACAGGAAGAAAAAGGACACCAAGAATGAAGCACATGATACCTCAAAGGACAAAGACAAAGAGAAGGCCAATGTGGCCTCTAGTGTCATCATTGAGGAGCTATCAGATGCAGAAGATATACTTTGTGCTACTATGGCAGAAGAGCATGCTGAAATTTTGATGCTTCTATTAATATTCATGCACAAGACATGCAAATCACAAAGAGGGATTTGATTGATGCCTTGCTTACTGTGAATGATGCTTTGTCACAAACATGGATTGTAGATTCAGGTGCATCGTTTCATGTAACTCCTATTAAGGAGTGTTTCACTACCTTTCATGCAGGAAGCCATGGACATGTATATCTTGGAAATAACCATGCTTGTTCTATTGAAGGTATTGGCACAGTGCATCTCACAGTGGATGGTACCAATGAGCTGGTTTTGCATGATGTAAGGTATGTACCAAGCATCAAGAAAAGCTTATTGTCTGTTGGGCAAATGGATATGCATGGATATAGTACCCTCTTTGAGAAGGGGTCATGGAAGCTTATCAAAGGCTCTAGGCTGATTGTTAAAGGTACAAAGAAAGGGACTCTTTATTGCTTGCATGGTAAAGCATTGTTGGGCAAGTTTATTGCTTTGGCTGAAATCCATTCACATATGGAATTATGGCATAAAAGGCTTGGCCACATGAGCCAAAAAGGTCTTGATAAACTATGTAATTTGGACAAGTTTGATGCTAAAGGCTCAAAACTTGATTTTTGTAATGAATGCCAATATGGTAAGCAAGTAAAGAATTCCTACTACTCTGGTGTCTCTCGTAAGTCTAATGTGCTTGATCTTGTTCATTCTAATGTTTGTAGCATGCCCATAAAATCTATGGGGGGTGCTCTTTACTTTGTTTCTTTTGTTGATGATTACTCTAGGAAGCTTTGGGTATATTTATTAAAATCTAAAGATGAAGCCTTTGCTGCATTTAAGAAATTTCATGCATTTGTGACCACTCAAATAGGTAGAAAGCTGAAATGCTTACGTACAGATAATGGGGTGAGTTTACAAGTGCTGAATTCAATAGATTTTGTGAAAATCTTGGTATTAAGAGGGAGCTAACAGTCCCATACAGCCCCTCTTCCAACGGTGTGGCTGAAAGGTATAATAGGACTTTATGTGAGAGGGTGAGATGCATGCTGTCCACAGCTAATCTCCCTCATGGATTTTGGGGAGAGGCTTTGAAAACTGCAGTTCATGTTTGCAATCGATCCCCTCATATGTCCTTAAAAGGTGGCATTCCAGAAGAGGTTTGGTCTGGCAAACCAGCTTCATATGACCACCTACGCATCTTTGGTTGCGATGCTTTTGTGCATATAAGGCCTGAGTTGAGAAGCAAGTTAGATGCAAAGTCCATGAAAGGAATCTTCATGGGTTATGGAGATGAAGGTGAAATGGGCTACAGGATTTGGCTACCTCAGCTCAAGAAGGTAATACGCAGCCGAGATGTTGTATTTAATGAGGCAAGGCTGCTCAAAAATAATTGTGCCTCTAAAGATGACCATAAAAGAGTCAAATTTCAGCATGTACAGCCACCAATTAAATCTGATATGAACCCTCGGGATGCACCACATATGGCTGGAAATGACAATGAGCCCGTGGTTATTGAGCCAGATGATGCTGGACAGCAAAATGATGATCCTGAAGGGCATATGCAGCCACCTATTCATGCTGAAAACAGGGCTGGAAATGATGTGCAACAGCCCATTAACAATGGACATGTTGATATACCTCCTGATGTAGATCCATTGCCAGATAATGTGGATCATTGGGTAAGAAGATCTACACATGCTAGGAGGCCAATGAACAGATATGATCCCTCTATACATTACATTATGTTATCAGATGAGGGTGAGCCTCTTACTTATAAAGAGGCAAAGCTATGTGAGCACAAGAAGAAGTGGGAGTTAGCCATGCAGGAAGAGATAAAGGCCTTGCATGCAAATGATACTTGGGATTTGGTTGAGTTACCCAAAGGAAGGAAAGCCATTCCCAACAAGTGGGTGTACAAAATCAAAACTGTTGATGGCAAACCCAAGTATAAGGCAAGGCTGGTTGCTAAGGGATATGCCCAAAAAGAGGGCATTGATTTCCAAGAAGTGTTCTCTCCAGTGGTGAAGATGACCACTTTACGTGTGTTGTTTGCTCTCACAGCTGCCTTGGATTTGGAATTATTCCAAATGGATGTTAAAACAGCCTTTTTGCATGGTGATTTAGATGAAGAGCTGTACATGAAACAGCCAGAAGGATATGCCATTCCTGGAAAAGAGTATCTAGTATGTAAACTGAAAAGGAGCTTATATGGGCTGAAACAGGCCCCCAGACAATGGTATAAGAAGTTTGATGCATTTATGCTCAAACATGGGTTTAAAAGAAGCCATGCAGATCACTGTTTGTACACCAAAAAGGATGAAGATGGCAGCCCAATTATTCTTGTACTGTATGTAGATGATATGCTGCTGGCTGGGAAGAAAAAGAGCACTCTGAATGCTCTAAAACAGCAGCTGAACTCTGCATTCTCAATGAAAGACCTTGGGGAAGCTGAGCATATTCTTGGTATGCGTATAAAAAGGGATAGACAGCAGCATACTTTGCAGGTATCCCAAGAAAAGTACATTAAAAAAGTGCTGGACAGATTTAATGTGGCTGATGCTAAGCCTCTTGGAGTGCCATTGCAGCCACATGTTAAGCTTTCCAAGGATGACTGTCCTAAAAATGATGATGCAGCCAATTACATGAAGAGTGTTCCATATGCATCAGCTTGTGGTTCACTTATGTATGCTATGGTTGCCACTCGGCCAGACATTGCTCATGCAGTGGGAGTTGTTAGCAGGTTCATGGCGAATCCTGGTAGAGCTCATTGGGAGGCAGTCAAATCTATCTTGAGATATTTGAAAGGGACCAAAAGTAAATGCTTATGTTATGGAAAGGGTCCAGTGGAGTTAAAAGGATTTTGTGATTCAGACATGGCAGGTGATGTGGACACACGCAAGTCCACAAGTGGCTATGTATACATACTTGCAGGTGGAGCTATTTCATGGTGCTCTAGACTTCAGAGGATAGTTGCACTATCTACTACAGAGGCTGAATATATTTCAGCCACAGAGGCTTCCAAAGAAGCCATTTGGTTAGCTCGCCTCTGCAGTGAGTTTGGGATGCCTGAAAAGGCACCTGTTCTTGGATGCGATAGCCAGAGTGCCATATGTTTGGCAAAGAATGCCATGTTTCATGCTCGCACAAAGCATATTGATGTGAGATATCACTTCATCAGAGAGGTGTTAGAGGATGGCCTGATCACTTTGATCAAGGTCAATACTTCACAAAATCCTGCAGATGCTCTCACGAAGTGTCTACCCAAGGCACAACATCAGCTATGTATACAGATGGTGGGAGTTACTTAGCTTAAAGGATCCTCCTTGGTCCTTTAAGTGGGAGGTTGTTGGGGATAAAGGCCCCAAGGACTCTCCTTTTGTATATTTTGACCCTTCCATGTGAAAGCTCTCTTCGAGAGCTTTCCAAACATATTTTTGTTGTATTTTTTGGACCCCAAATTGGGGAGTTATAGGCATTTACATTATTTTTATGACTTTTGGTCATTGGCCATGTGTGAACATGCCCAAATGACCTAAAAGTCACTTATCAATAAGACTTGGTCCCAAATCTCTCATAACTTGATTGGGACTTCTTCAACTTCAGCTTCTCCATCTTCTTCTCCAAATTTCTGCGCAGGTTTCTCTCTCTACTTTCTCTCTCCTCACGCAGCAGTCCACTCCCTTTGTGTTTGGAGCAACCGAGCACACCACGACGTAGCTCTCCGCGGCCTCTTTCATCCTCCTCTATCGCTTCTCAAAATCTGAATTTAAGATTGACTTTCATTTTCAACCATAACTACGAACTTCTTGAAAGTAGGAAAAACTTTTGATTTTGCTTTCAGAAAATATATAAAAGAATATCTCGAAAGATCCTCAATAAATGGGACACAACACCTGAATCTTTGAATAGAATATGCTCTTATGGATCCATTAACATCTTAATGTATGACCTTCATTTTTTTGGTAGCATAGATGTATCCATGCTTCTTGAATGGTAGCTTGTGCAGCTTTCCTTCAAGACATCCTTCACAAGATTTTGCACCATCTAGTAAAGCAAAAGTAGGAAGACTCTTTACCATACCTTGATCTTTAATGTGCTTGAGAGTTGCGTAACTAATATGGCCAAATCTAGCATGCCATAACTTCATGTTCTTCTTAGGTGTAGAAGACCTGGCAACATTAGCATGACTAATTTTGGACAAAAGAAACATTCACTTTTATTTTCACCTCGTAAAAGTGAATGCTCCTTATTTGGGATGAGGATGTGCCATGAATTTGGGGTGAGGATGTGCCATGAATCTTTCTTGAAAATGACTTCGTAGCCATCTAATAAGAAAGTAGCAATGCACAGGAAGCGAATTCTTCTTCATTTTGGAACATAGAGAACATTAGAAATTGTTAAATCTCCACCTACTCTTGACTTTAGGTTAACTTCTCCAACACCTTACATCCAGATCATGACCATCTGCTATGGTCACCCTTCTTCCTGTAGAGTTAGTAAGGGAGGAAAATACCTTCTTGCAAGCTTTCATGTGCTTAGTAGCTCCAAAATCAAAAATCCAAGGATTTTCAGAGACTGCATTTAATCTTGTTTGATCAAAGGCTACTTCTTCAATACACACACGTGCATATGATTCTTCATTTGAAGACTTAGATTTCCAACCATCTTCAACATTATTACCTCATGCTCGTTTCTTCTCATTAAAAATTATCATTCTACATTTTGCTATGTAATGTCAAAGTTTCTTGCAATAGTGGCATGTCCCTTTCCTTGAGGTGGATGTAGTGGAAGTAGACTTCTCTTTAGGAGTGGTAGAAGTACTAGAACTAGACATGGTAGAAGAAGTGGTTGAAGACTTGGAAGTTGCAGACTTACTATTGTTCTTGCTCTATTGAGTTTTCTTCTCTTTCTTTGTAGTTTCCTTCTCCTTCTTTCCTTTAGATGATGACACCATGGCTTCATCATTCTCTTCCATACTCTTTCGTTGATCTTCATGTTGAAGTACTAGACTACAACTCTTCAAACGATATTTCTCTCTCTTTCTCTCTTGTAGAGAGAGAAAGAGAAGTAACAAAAGAACAATATATAGGTGGAAGTGAATTTATGATAGTATTCACCATCTCATTATCATGTATAGTACCTCCAACATTACGTAATTGACCTCGTAAGTCCTTGACTTTCAAAATGTAAGACTTAACTGACTCACCAACTTTCATCCTTGTATTGCCTAATTGTCTCATGAGAGAAGCTTTCCTGGCAGGGCTTCTGCTCGGATACAGATTCTCTAATTCCAACTAAGCTTGACGAGAGTTTCTACATGACCTTATTTGAAGAATGATATGCTTATGATTTATGCTCAATAATGGCCCCAAGAGCCTCCTTAAATAGCTTTAGGTAAAAAATGCTTGAAAAGCAAACTTCTTGCATGATTGTTTCTTAAAGCACAGCCTATACTCCACCAGAGATGCCAATATCTTGTAGATTATTAATAACTTTCATTTTTGGATAGTATGATTCATTTGATACATGCATGTATGTATGTGTGTACTATGTGACTACACACAACACATGTTCACACACAAATATGTGCATGTGTGTCTATGTGTTTGTACATGTAAATATGTATACATGTATGTAAAAATTTTCAGTGTCACACAAACTGCAAGATTGAATAATTTGAGGCAGGAGAGAGAGAGCTCATATGAAAAATTTATTAATCACTGTATTTTATAGGCAGCACAACAGGCACACACAACTTGTTAGCACAGTCTTACATACTAGCAGGTTGATCTCAAATCTGTCCTTTCATTCTCATTGCACTTAATACAAAATTCATGTTTTACTTTTCATTGTACTTAAACAGTATTCATGCTTATACAAACTAAAGTCTTGAATTCTGATTATTTTCTATGGGTCTGCAAGCTAGCATATTGCCACTCAACAAAACACTTTTTTCCCCCACAAATACAAGCCTCTAATTTCCTGCTTATTAACAGCAAATACTTACTCAGCTGTTAGTATTATATAGGATGCATTTTAAGCCGTTAGTTGTACCTCTGATGCTCTAGAAAAGCTAAGTCATGACCTTGATAGTAGCTGAAAGATGAGAGAAGTCAACAAGCAGAACCTTGATATATGGCACAACCAGAGCAAAAACAAGCACTATGGCTGTCTTACATACTAAGGGGCAAAGGGGTGCAAGCATAAGTTCATGGTAGTCAGCCACAAGTCTATATAGCCATAAGCTCCACTATGCATAATATTGACAAAATACTAAAACTTCCCCACTCACATCACCCAAAGCCCAATAGTGTGTATAGAAGAATGAATATAAGTGAACTCTTAAGAAACTCTGCATAGTATCGACAAAATACTAAAGCTTCCCCACAAACATCACCAATGCTCGATAGTGGGTACAGAAGAATGAATATATGTGAACTCTTAAGAGGCTTTGCAGACTGAGTTTCTATCACTTTCAGAACTGATGAAAAAATTCAGGTATGATGAAGCTTAGCACGAGAAGCAAAGTAAAGATAGTCAAAATTGAAAGGGTATACACACCTATTGGTCACAATTCAGATGAAAATTCCACATGTGAAATCTCAATTCTGCGTGTCTTCTAGTGCGACAAACAAATATACCAGGATGAATCCAAGCACACTCCAAATCCACCCCAAAACAAAGTACGACTATAAGTTCAAGCTAGTCAACCATGAGACTATATAGCCATCAACTCCACTATGCATAGCATTGAAAAATACCATGACATCCCCACTAACACCATCAGGCCCAATAGTGGGTATAGAACTAAGAATCAATAAATGCTCGTACAAGCACAACCGACAACATACACCCCACAAGCATGCACTTCTAAGAAGCTCTAGCTTAAGCTCCATTATGCACATTATCAACCCAATATTAACACATCCCCACTAACGTCATCAATAGTCGGTATAGAACTAAGAAAGAATAAATGCCCATACACACATATTATGAGAATGTACTTACAAGACACTCTATGAACTAAGTTTTTGTCACTTTAAGGAATGATGGGTAAACTCTAAAATGAAGCCTTATGCAAGATGCACAAAACAGATAGGAAAAATAAAACAAATGGGTAACTAACAAGGTTTACACACCTAACAACTGCTCACAAATCCGACAAAAACTCCACATGTAAAATCTACATGTCTGCTAATACACTCTACATGTCTACTAATACAATAAACACAAATGAAAGTGCAGTTATAAGCTCATGGTAATCAAACGTAAGACTATATAGCCATCAGCTCAATTATGCGTAATATTGACCAGATAGACTTCCCCACTAGCAACATCAGTGCCCAATAGTGAATAATAAGCAAAGGAACACGTGCTCACACATGCACCCATAAACACATACATCCCCCACAGGTATGAACTCATAAGAAGCCCTGTGAACTCCGTTTTTCTGACATTTATGCTTGTTCACAATTAGAAGTCGCTTTGCATGATACACAGTACCTTTCGAGCAGCAAGCTTATACTTCTGATTCTCTAAATAAGCAAGACCTGCAGCAACCTTCAACTTTGCAACGATTAGTGGTTCCAGGTTATCAGGAGTCTGTTCTGCCTTTGCAACATAATTTGACACATGATGAAACTGGCCGAGATTTATCGCAACAAGGATAACATTGAGGCACATAGATATGATATGTTTAGATGTCGTGCAATAATCACGAGTCCGTACAAAATTCTTGAATGCTTGCTGCAAATCACCACGTTCATTGTAGAAGTCCCCTAAATCATTGTACCCCATACGGATGCTTTCCTTGATCAGGTTTGTCTGAAAAGCAGAAAGTATTCTTAATGTAAGTTCAAGTAGTCAATATTCTAGAATCTTCAGCTAGTCTATATGCACATGGATGGGAAGAAACAAATACACATACAAACACAATAATGTCAACCACCATGTTAAGATTTATTCCATTCATGCTTCATTCTGTTTGCACAAACAGTTTGTGGATACACCAATGGATATTCCCAACTTTCAGATCCCCTGGCAGTTCATGTTGTAAAGCAACAGAGCGCCTGACACTCTAGCATAATACTAGATAAATTCCTTAAACAATCAACATTCCACATCTTTTAAAAAGCTAATACAGCAGACAGAAAGGCTCAATGAAAGCTTAGAAATGCTCTTGAAACAAAATTCAACATGGATTGCCTTTCAGTAATTCAGCCATTCAAGGCTTTTGGCATCATGAAATCAGCCATGACATGTGGTGGATGTTCATGAATACCAATCTCAAAATGTTTTAAGTTTTAACAAGCACAAAAATCAACAGGAAGTTTATTACTCTCTCCACTTTTAAGGGTCAGGAACATTAAGATCAATCCAAAGACCTGTAACTGATCCAAATTTATTCAAGATAATTCCCCTACAAAATTTATGCCATGAAGAAATATGATGCTGCCAGTTGTGACACTAGACATTCTGTAACACATAGATATTGCTAAGGCCATCTGAATAGATGTCACCTATGACCTTGGCGAGTACCGAGCAGTCCATGCCAGAACAAGCACTGAGCCACTAGTTAGGCAACTTAGGCTTCACATCACTTCTCTTTCCCCTTCAATTTCCTCCCTACCACTCCACTGCCTTTCCTCTACGTAACCCCCGTCCTCAAACGCACTGGTTCCATCCTTCTTCCTTTCAGCATAACCACAAACGCTTCAGTTTCAAAATTCTAATAATTTCATACTTTTACAAGCACTAAACCTGAAGACCTGAACAAAAGATGCATACATGTATACATCCATGAACACACACTGAGGTGCACTTAAAACAACATACATGCAACCAAATGAGCATAGATACATTCCTTACATCCCATATCCATACCCAATGAACGTGTGTACTATGTATAAAAGCATGAGTGTATGTGTGTGTGTGTGTGTGTGTGTGTGTGTGTGTGTGTGTGTGTGTGTGTGTGTGTGTGTGTGTGTGTGTGTGTGTGCGTGCGAACGTGCATATGTGTGTATGGGTTTTCTTTTGTGTTTTTTCTTTTCAGGTGAGGGAAAAAGGGGAAAAGAGGGAGAGAAAGAAAGGGGGGGGGGGGGGGGGGGGGGGGGGGGGGGGGGGGGGGGGGGGGGGGGGGGGGGGGGGGGGGGGGGGGGGGGGGGGGGGGGGGGGGGGGGGGGGGGGGGGGGGGGGGGGGGGGGGGGGGGGGGGGGG
>MU264414.1:0-27184 GCA_020310875.1 Ceratopteris richardii
GAGAGAGAGAGAGAGAGAGAGACAGAGAGAGAGAGAGAGAGAGAGCGAGAGATAGAGAGAGAGAGAGAGGAGAGAGAGAGAGAGAGAGAGAGAGAGAGAGAGAGAGAGAGAGAGAGAGAGAGAGAGAGAGAGAGAGAGAGAGAGAGAGAGAGAGAGAGAGAGAGAGAGAGAGAGAAGAAGAAAGGAAAGTCATATTAACGTCTTCTGGAGGCGAAACTTGGCCTATGAGACAAAAGGCATGTACAAGTGTAGTAACCATGTGTAGAAAATGAAATGAAATAAACACAAAGCTATCAAGGGTTGGTAAAAGGTTGGGGAGAAGTGGCTCTGACTCAGCAGATAGTGGCCACCTAATACAGGGGATCCATAATATGAGTGAGCAAAACACCCTAGCTACTGGTGATGGGGGGAGGTGGGTGTAGTATGTGGTACATCGGAGGTGGTTTGAGTGCCTCCTGAAGGAAGACAACCCAGGGGGTGGTGGAACGCCTATGCTCCATCATGTGGTCGTAGGCTGTCCTGATGCGTGAGATATCCTCCTGATATAGTCGCGGTCGACGATATCCTACCATGCGTGGTCGGCGTCGTGCTCTCTGTGCTGCTGCCTGGTGGAGTGTGAGCCCTCTAGAAGGACCTCTCTGATCTAGCTCCGCTCGCTGAAAGAACTGGGTAATGGTCTGCTGGGTACTCACCCGTGGCTGATGTGTGGGCTGTAGTGACCGCTCTCGTCTCTCGTATGCTGCTGTGAGGAAGCGCCCCAAGCGTCGCTGGTCTCCCATGGTCATGCACAACTGGAGTGACTCCTCTAGCTGGAACTGTGCTCGTAGGTCTAAGTATGCTCGACATCTGATAACAAAATGCTCCTCACTCTCTACCTCTGTCTGGAATACTGGGCACCACCTCTCCTCACGGGGGACTCCCCTGGAGAGACCCCTCTCAATCTCGAGCTGATGTGATGAGACCTGGAGCTGCCCAATGACGACTTGGAGGTGGTGGGGAAGATATGTCTGCATGTATCTCGGGATGTCGATGAAGCCCGCGTCCGATATATGTAGAAAATGCTCGCGGTAATAGAGCATTTTCGGTGGCAATGTATCCCTAGGGCTCACCCATGTCCTCTGTATGTATGTATGCCATATCTCCTGACGAATGACCCTATTCCTCTCTTGACGAGAGAGCGAGTAGGTGGGTGCATGTGAGTCGTACTGTAGTGGTGTAGCCTGTCTATGTCAAAGCCATGGTGGGCCAGCCAGTCTCGTGTCTGTGCATACCATGAAGAGGTGTCGCCTGCTAATGCCATATCACGTGATGCCTGGAGAGCACGATAAGCAATGCGCTCTGTATCGATGCTCCGAAGTCTATGTACTAGGCATACTGACTGGAACAGTGCCTCAACTAGCATCGGTGGTGCAGCGAGCTCTGCTCTAATGATATCATGCGGTACTGAAGGCTTGCTGCGGATAAGTCTGGCAATCATGAGGATCTGTGGCCTCTCTAATGCTGTCCATACTGATGTAGCTAATCCCGGCCCCCAAATGGCTGCCCCATACATGAGCGCTGGCGTAACCAAAGTGTCAAAGAACCACCCCTTTGTGCGGGGCTCCTGAAAATATGCCTGGTGGCACTGTCTCTCCATCAAAGCTAGTGCTGCGTACCCACGTGTGATGCGGTCACGAGCTGCCTGAGACATAGAGAAGACCCCAGATGCTGCTGTAAATGTCACTCCCAAGTAAACATATGATCCGACCACCTGGATCGGTCCACCTGCTGCTGTGAACAAACTATGTCTGCGTACCTGTGCAGATGTATGAAAGATCATGACCTTGGTTTTACCAAGGTTCACAGATAACCCTCTGTGTCTGCAAGAGAGAGAGAGAGAGAGAGAGAGAGAGAGAGAGAGAGAGAGAGAGAGAGAGAGAGAGAGAGAGAGAGAGAGAGAGAGAGAGAGAGAGAGAGAGAGAGAGAGAGAGAGAGAGAGAGAGAGAGAGAGAGAGAGAGAGAGAGAGAGAGAGAGAGAGAGAGAGAGAGAGAGAGAGAGAGAGAGAGAGAGAGAGAGAGAGAGAGAGAGAGAGAGAGAGAGAGAGAGAGAGAGAGATGCGTGTGCGCGCGCCACACACACACACACACACACACACACACACACCACACACACACACACAAATACATACATTGATAATGCACCATACCTTGGAGGTAAGGTGCAGTACCCGAATCTTAAACGCACTGAACCGAACGTACCTAACTTCTTTCGTGTGATTAGTCCACCCATCTGGGAAGCCCTCGCTTATAGCTTGGTTGAAGACACGTGCAATCAACGCAGCTATAGTGGATGTTGCATAAATGAGATGCATATGTTTTCATTTACACCTCACACACACACACACACACACACACACACACACACACACACACACACAAACACACACACACACACACACACACACACACACACACACACACAGACACACACACGCGCGCGCGCGCGCGCACGACACACACACACACACACACACACACACACACACACACACACACACACACACACACACACGCACACACACATACACACAGACAAGGTGTACCAAGTCGAGCATAAGGTTTTTATTGTAAATATGCTATCCCCCCTTGCTCAACATAAGTCTTCCTTCACGACCACCAAGCTGAAGCTTCCATCTCGCATAAACATGGCTGAGTGACAAATCCAAGGAGCATTAGAATGTTGACTAGTGGTTTGAACATCACTTCTTTATTTGCACATGAAAGCAATGCTCACAAGTCTTGCAAATAGATCTACATTATCTGCATACCATTTGTTGCATATCCGTAACTAGATATGGAACATGATTTTCTACTATTTTTTGTTGTTGATTCCTTGTGCAATCACCATGTACTGATGTGACCGCTCCTGGAGATGACTTCCCTATTTTCATATATTTAGCAAGTGTAAAACAACTGGCCTGTTCAAGCATCTGCTGCTGCTCGCTGAATATTGAACTGAGCTTTGTTTGTGTTTTCCATGAAGATTTAACTCTTTTACATGCAGCCGAATTCTCAATGTACTAAGTACTCTACATGGTCCAGCTCTGATACCAATTGTTGGTTTTGAGACGCATAATCGATATAGAGACACACAGAAAATAGAGACAAGATAAAGAATAGACAAGACATGGGAGAGATTGAAGAATCCAAGCCCCACATATATTCCACACATTCCGTGATGAAGTACATGAGATTACAAGATGACATAGAAATATGCATAAGATACAAGTTCTCTATAACTTCACAATCTCCAAAGCTGAAGATGATCTCTTCCAAATAGGTATGCTTCAAGCTGCCATACAGTCCGTAGATGATGAAGAAAATACAACACCACCTCTTCAAGTTAAAGGGACCTCTTCCAACACAAGCTATTGAGAAGAGCTCCAAAAGTGATGCCAAGAGTGCCCAAGTAACTATGTTTATATAGGCTGCAAATCCATCTTTTTAAAAGTTTTTAAAAACGGAAAAGCAGGATTCCGTAATTTTCGGACCCTAATCCCAAAAATTACTGGGAACCCTAATTTTGGATCTTTTTAATTATCTTCATATTGTTTGGGTTAATAATATATGATATATTGCTTTTTGCTGTTAAAACTTGCTTTTCACGCTTAAAAAGTGCTTTTCACATTAATTAAAAACATTAGGGTTTGACTTTTCATGATCAATCTGCTGTCTATTGGTTTAAGTGTTATATATGCTTGGATAGCTCTTTCTGAGTTCTTTCATAATCTTCTATAAAAAAATCCTGCAGATCTTTGGCCATCTTGTTGATGAACTTTGACCATATGATGACATTTCCAAATTCTGATTTTTCTCTGAAATATATGCACCTCCTTGTGGAAGGTTGCTTTTTTTAACATCTTAAGCGTGAATCAAATGTTTTGCTGTCAGGCTATCATGATCATAAGGTCTCCTAGTATTTATCATGTCAATCAGTTTCTTTAATGCAGGCACGACTCTGGGGGGTTAGAAGGGGTATCTGTCTAGAAATTGTGTATGAAGAAGCTGCTTAATGGCCTAAGTCTTCTGAGAAGCCAATGTTAAGTCAATGATAAATGGAAATCCCTAAGTGCTTCAGTGATAAAGGGCAGTCCTTTTCTCCAGCTTTACTGGTAAGGGTGTCTGATAGATGACCTGGGCAATATAACTGGCCAGAGACTTGGTCATGTAATGAATGAATGTGATCTGGGACCTTAAGACTTTGTAATCTACAAATGGGCTTCTCCTGTGGAACAATGTTGAAGGCTTTGCAGGATCCAGAAACCAACAAAATAACCCGAATGTGTAAAGTTTCTCCTTGTGTGTCAAGCATTCCAGGGTGATTACATGATCGATTGTAGAGAAGAACTGTCTGTTTCGCATCTGTATGTCATGTGCACCACATGTGGGAACACTTTTATTGTTTGAAATAGTGAAACACATAGGCTGTGATATAGGTGGCAGGAATCACATTACCTGTGCTGAAATCTGTATGAAGTGATTCAGATGATGTTATCTGTCAGACTGTCTCTTTGAAGGTTGTGTTGAGAGCGTTTCTCTCTGAGGTTTCAAAAGATGCCTTTCCTAGATATTTATTACTTGGTTGGCTTCTGTTATGCTCCACGGAAGAGTTTTCCTGAGATATTAGTAAACATTTTTGCAGTTTTTCCATTTGTTTCTTCTTAAAAAGGAATACGTTATCTCAGAAAATGAAATATAACAGTTTTCCATGCTGTTTTATTTGTAAAATATGACTGTAAAGTAATTCACATTTTATAGTTAATCAGTTGTTTATGTATATATTTATAGTTAATCAGTTGTCTTAATCTTTAATAATCCTCTTAGAGACAGTTATAGTCTAGAAAAGATGTCTATGCCATTGCAGAGTATGAACTGTCTACCTCTTTCATGCAGCTATATACGTGACTTGCTCCTTAATCCCCCAGAAGAGCAAGTTGCACGATCAATTCAAGGTATATAGTGCAGAAATTTTTAATCATTATCTAGAAGAAACATCTTGAAGTATGAGTAACAGTTGTACATATTTCAGATGCATGCAAGTTGATATCACTGGTCACGTGTGCTGTACCTGAATTCACTTGCATTTCAGCAGCAAAGGTAATTCTTCGTTGGGAATATTGTTCTTTTGCTACAGACCACTGCTCTATACGTGACTCGTGATTATACATATTATAGTTGGTAAAGCTCATTAGTAGCAATGAGGCCAATCATCTGGAGCTTTCTCGTCTTCGGGATTTGGTAGAAGATGTTATCGCAATGCACAATGACCAACAATTAAAACCGATACTAGAAACTCTCATAGGGCCAACTTCATCAGCAACTGGTATTAAGACCGACTGCCAAACACTTGTAAGTATTTTACTATTTTGTTTTGGTATCCTATTATATTATCAGATTGTGGCATTCAAGTCAACAATATTCCCATGCATACAAATATCATGTGGAAACACTTGTTTGATTGGAGAAACAATGAAAGACTTATGTTGCATTTAAGGTAGATGGATAAAGCTCGTTTCTCTTTATATTCAGCTATGATTTGTAATAGGGATAGGGCTACTTGCATCTAAGTGTTAAATAGTTTAGACATGTTTAAATGTATACAAATAATGACCAACAAAATGACATTAAGGGGAAAGATACTGACACATCTGGCACAGCATAACACAATAATTCCTGAACATAATATATATAAAGTATTTGTCCTGAATTTATGTATATTAACAGGTAAATTGATTTTAAACCTATGACAGAAGCTGAATTCTTGAACAGAACTGAACCTCTAAACAAAAAATGAACTGTACAAATCCTTGTAATTTTCTGAGACTGATCCTGCAAATGAGGCTGAGGGCATGGTGAGGACAGCTGATGGAAAATGGAACAGAAATGATGTGCTGAGGTGCTGCGCACTGCTGTTTTAACTAATTGGGAAAATGAATGTATCTGAAAATACACGAGTTACATGCAATGTAAGTGTCAATCTACTTAAGTGCCCATGACTACTACCTGTTTGGGAGCCTATTTTCTGAAAAGCCAAGTGTCTAAAACTACTCGAGGAAAGCTCACACAACTAGTGAGTTGGGAACTTGAAAATAAGAACTGTAATCTCACCTCCTAGAGGAGGGTTATCCAATGAACACATTCTCCAACAGCTCCTCAACCTAAAGGTAGGAGAGGTGCTGGCAAACACAGATGAATGTTCCGCGATCCAAACCTTTTCCCACATGGAGACTCTCCATCAGAATAGAGACAAATGGAGCTACGCTTGAGTGATTATGATGGAAATTAGATTAATCTTAATCGAACATATGTACTGTAGCAATTCATATTTATGCATGAACATAGAGCATTGACTGTTTAATTTATATATGAATACCTGCATACGAACTCAACGTTACAGCCGGTCTCATAAGCCAACTTTCATCACTGACCCAATATTTGCAGACTTATATTGATTTAGAAAGAGGGTGTCTGACTCCTGCCAAGATCTTGAAGAGACCATCTCCACCTCCCTGTCTTTGAGTTACTGAGTGAAAAACAGTTGATACTAGATAGGATACCATATCATCACTCCCTTCTTTATAGAAAAAGATGGTTACTCAGATACTACTATTAAATCCTCTTTTGTATTAGTGAATTTGTGATGTCCTGGACCCTAATAACCTGTCTGAGATAATAATAACTGATAGGATAGAAAATAAAGATGAAAGCTCTTGATAGTTGATGAGATATAATAAAAATAAATGAAGGCAACAAACAATGTACTCAATATAACAAATATGGCTAGATAAATTTGATATGCATGCATGAATAGAAGTAACTGAAACAGATTAAATACAAACCATGAAAACACATCAAAGTGCATGTATTATGAGATACATAAGAGACGCGCATCAGCATTAACATGTAAGAACATGAGGTGTTGAATTTGAAGCGTCGCTACCTGCTCTGATACTAGATGTTCAGTTTCGGTGTGTCCTTTATATTGAGATCATAACAAAAATAAGAAGACAAAAACTGGAACAAACATAAAATAATAAGATGTCATCAACAGAATATATACAAAGTGTTTCCTTGACTAAACCTGATGGTATGAGTGTATATGAGTAGAACACATGTGGATCTGTGACAGATGCTGAATAAACAGACATAATAAAGAACCAATGCTCATGAAAGCACTTCTGATCTGTCTTTGGACAGACAGTTGACACTCTGAGCTGAAGATAAACTGCTGTAGGATTTTTTATATTCTTCGGAGATTGAACATGAGAGTGAGACTGAAGAACATGGCTGAGGCTATAAATAGCTATAAGAGGTAAGATGATAGAAGTTAGATGTTATGGCAGAAACTTTTGGAGTGTAAGGTTGAGCAGAGGTTACTAAGAAGAAGGAAAGTCATGCTGAACAGCCGTGATGATGCTGAACAGATGGAAGAAGCTGACTAAGGACATATGCCAGTTGATTAGATTTTGCATTACTGCTGCTGATTGCTGAATGATAAGAGCCACAAGAAAGATTCTTCACGAACAGGCCGTGTATTGTTTGAACTCTGTTGCAATGATCAAAGCATAGCTGAATATGTGGGTTTATGTTTCTTTAGAACGGACATTTACAAAGGGTAGCGGATGAAGATGTGCTCAAGTGCTTCATGTATCAACCTTCACTAGAAGGTAGCTAGGTATCTTTAGGGCAGTAAATTTAGAGTTTTATCAGGGGGTCAGGTTTTCAGATTAGAAGATTAGCTTTTCATGTAGATTAAAGCGGAAACATCATATTATGAAAAAAGTATAAATAGTGAGATGGCTCTTTATTCTGACAATTGAGTTCAAGCCTTCAAGAGGCTGAAGAGTCAAGGAGGAACTTGCTCAACACATTTTCTTCATCTAAATTAGGAGTGTTTTCAACTTTAGGTGTTTGTTGCCTTGTTATTTATGATCACCTCTACTTCAGCATATTATGTAATTTGAGAAACCTATTTAAGCTAGGGATATCATCAACTTAAGCCTAGTTGTCATATGTTTTAGGACGAGTTTATTCATATTCAAGATAAATTAGACTCAGTTTTTCTCAGTTAGTCAGTCATGATTCTAGTCATATCTAGCCTCATGAAGTATTCATGGGAGAAGAGGAAGGATGTTCGGATCTTGTATTCAGTCAAACGAGCTTTTACACCGAGTCTTCATCATCCTATTTTGTTTCAAGTTAAGGATGCCATTCTCGGAGAATTTCATGTACTCCTTTAATTTTTGTTTTTCGGGTTGGGGGAATGCAAGTTGTTTCCATTAATATGCATGCATGGAAAACTATAGAAGTCTTTTGTTTGGAAAATGAGGTTTAGGAAGATGATGTGCATGATTTTTGCATGTACGTGAAGTTAATGGTGGAAGGACTCAAATATTTCCAAGGGAGATTTTGAGAAAATAGTGTTCTGATCTAAAGAGCAAAACATTTTGCAATCCTAGATGTGCCAGAACATTTCGTATCTTAGTCGATCTAATGTTTATCTAAGCACCCACTCCTATGAGAGTAAGTTTGAAATGTGATAGCAAGATAGCTAATCATACTTGTATATCTTTTGTATCAATATATTTTACATACGTATGTTTCATTCATTAACTAGGTTACTGAATTGATCTTTCTCGTTGTCGTAGAGATTTCATCTCTACAAAACTTTTACAACTAAATTTACAAATGAGATATTGATATTTTATCAAAGCATTGATAAAAAAGAATCATAGGAAGTTTTGCAAATTATTGATCCTTGTATCATTATAACATTGAAGGAAGAATTGTTGAAAAAAATGTAAGAATTGTTCACAAAATCCTCAGCTAACTACAATATAAAATAAGGTCTTTTAGTACACTCCTTCAACAAAAAGAATAAGGTGCCTTGGTCCAAGCCAAACGCCTCTAAAAGAGGCCACCATGGATCAAATCCCGCTGCCAACTAACGGCAGCCCGAAGTTTTTTTTGGATGCTTTTTTTTTTGCACAATGATTGATACTTTTTGAAGTTTTTTTTTTCGGAGTTGGCAAGATGGAGAACAATCATATTTGACAATCTAGAGAGGGTGCTAATATTGCGCTAGAAGAGTTCAAGTTGGAGCAGTTTTTTCGCATGAGCATATCAGAGGATAGAAACACATTTATACTTTTTTACGTACCTTTCAAGTGTTTTGATTGAAATTTATTCATGATGAATGATGATCTATTTGTCAATGATAATTGAGGATATGTTTCCCAACAACAAAGATGATTAATAAGGATATGTTTTTCAATGAAGTTCTTTGAACAATTTTGTGGTTTCTAATACCTGCACATTAAGTCATCGAGCTTGTCGCATCCTCTCCTCCTCAATGGTGGTGTGTACAAGCATAGCTTTTTCATACTTCGACCATACAACAAACGCATACGAGTACGGAAGTACAAAAAAGTATGGTTGAAAATACCATACGTGACCAAAAATTAGAGGTGGGAAAAATTTAGAGATAGGTGTTATAGGAGTAATGCAATATGCAACAGCATATGAAAATTGGATTTCCCACTTATAATAAACATTAAATTAAGACTCAAGCTCAATTCAAATGGCAAAACTCACACCTATAAGTGAGTTTTTCTTCATTTCAATCATACTTCCAGGATTGGAGTATGGAAAAAGTACGGAAAAGTATGAAAGAAGCAGAAGTCTGATAAGTGGGCATGCCCAATCCCACGGGTGGGAAAAAAACTATGTGTACAAGAGCTTGTTCTTTTTGTGTTTCTTTTTTGCCTCTTTTTTGAGGTTTTTCTTCACTACTTCAACCCATCCTTCGTTGGTTGCCTCGAGCTTGGTATCAATGCTTGTGGTCAAGGCTTTTGTGAGATCCATTTAAAGCGCTTCCCTTATGTCTGCACTAAGTTCACCTTCTTCCGGGTCGAGGGAGGCTATCGATGCCTTGAGGGCCTCCATTTGTTCTACTTCTATGACAACTTTACTGATCATCTCTTCCATCTCTTTTCTTTCTAGTCGTGCAATTTTCCTCTTCTATTTGTATGTGCCTCAAAAGTTAGGGTTTTTTAGGGTTCCATCATGAACCCTCTTGACGAACAAAGCTGTTGATATGCCATGAGTCATGACTCATATGATTTATCATTTGTCATAGTGATTCTTTATGTTTTAAAAGTTAGAAACTTAAAAAGTTAGGTGTTAAATGTTATGAACATTATGTTGTTAGAATCTAGATGATGATGATGTTATGATTATTGATGTTAAATCTTATAATTTATGATGTATCATGATTCATGTGACATGTTAGATGTTATATAATCAGATCATTGAATGATAATTGATGGATGCAACATGTTAAAACTTTAATATTATAAATTACGTGACATGAATGATGTTGATAGTTGTTAAATGTTATGCTTTTAAATTTATGAATCATGAATCATGATGTATCATGATAGAAGTTATAAACTAGAAGTTAGAACTTTCAACTTTCAAATGGTAATATATTATCTATAATCTAACCCACTCTCAGTGAGGCATGTAATGAGTGATCGGTCATCGGTCCTCATTCATGACTCACGATCAAGTTAGATTGATAATATCTCTCTCTCTCTCTCTCTCTCTCTATATATATATATATATATATATATATATATATATATATATATATATATATATATATATATATATATATATATATATATATATATATATATATATATATATATATATATATATGTATATGTATATGTATATGTATGTGTGTGTATGTTATATTGTAATATGTATTTTATGGTATATATATTCATGTCCGACCTTATTATATATCATAGGACCCAAAATACCTAAAAATTACATATATAAATTTTGAAAAAATAAATAACTTTATCGCAATGCCGAGGTCCAAACATTGCCCTCGTTGCTAACCCGTTGCCGTTGCCGTTGCCGTTGTCGTTGTCGTTGCTAAAACATTGCTTTCCACTATGATGTCATAGGATCATTTCTGATATTTATATGCTATAAGCTATAGCCCATTATGTATTCAAATTCCAATATATATGCATGTTTCTGACTTCATATTTATCAGAGATCAGAATTTTCTACCTCGACTATATTGTGTTTTATGGCACATGGTTCAAACTTCATTAATGGATTATGGTTGTAATTTGTTATTTGTAAGCTCTAACTTTTAATATGCATAATATATATGTATATACTATATCTTTGATTCTTATGAAATGTGTGTCTTTGTAACGACACACGTTGCCTTCCGATACCATTCGGTCCTTGCACCTTACATGCACCGAAGTGAATGCACCGGACTCCCTTGGATCATATTCCTACAACTCTAGTCAGTGAATGTTTGCTTTCAGACACATAACTTATTTCTGATCAGATGAGAATCCCCAGGCAAATACTCATCCATTGGATTTTGTGGATTGCTGAGTAGTCCTCTATATTATTAGCCGTCTTGGGCTCATGCATCATTGTACATTTTTGTACTTGTTTGATAGAAAGAAGTTTCCAGTTTTCCAAGAAAAGAAGAGTTTATGAGTAACATCATCATGAACCAGTCAAATTTACTAGGAAGGCCTTATTGTATAGGAGTAAAAACTCTTTTTGAAATTCGCACAAAGTGAGCAAGTTGGCAAGGATTGCAATACGAAAGGAAGAGTGATATAACATGGAGATGAATCATGGTTTCATATTACATAAACCAATACAATAGATGGATCGAGAAATGATAAGAGATGTATCAGTTATTCGACATTCCCACTTTCTATAATAAGTGACCAGTTCAAGTCCCCACTAGAGATCTTTTGTACACATCACAAATCAATCCAGATAATGCAAGGCTGCATGCTCAACTGACTAGCTAAGTGAGGGATGATGTCAGTTAATATGGGTGGGAAGCATCATGGGAAGAATAGTATGGGAACTGTTTTTTGTTTTGAAGGTCAATGTTGTCATTCCTTGTTGCCAATAACTATTTCATTCTCTCTCTCTCTCTCTCTCTTTCACACACACACATCACTTGAAATATTAAATGCCATGCTTTGCAGGTCAATGATTGTAGTCTTGTTGCTGATAAATTGAACAATGCACTCACATCAGATGATGACCCTGAAGATGTTTTTACAAGTGTTGAACACATTCCAGATGAGTTCTTCCAAACAATGGAGTACCCTTGGCGAGGTCGTATTAAGCAGAAGCTTGCAGATAGCTGCTACGAGGAGGTGCAAAGTGCTGCACAGCAATTAAGCAATGCGGTAGGTTTCTATTTGTCTAAACTGACATTAATTACTCTTGGTTTTACACAGGTTTGAAATATGCCTTCTATGGATGATGTTTACTGGTTATTTTACTTCGTTCCTGCATCTTGTATTTAATTGCACAAAGGATAATTTGTCCCTGATAATATGTGAGCATGGGTGTACTTCAATAGTGATTGGTATGCATAACAGATCTTAAAGAATGCTTGTTTTCCTTGTGCTTTGAAATAGACATGCCCAAGGGTTAGAACCAAAGTGTGCTAGAATAAACAGTATTTGAATGTCTCATTATGACTAGAGCACTTCTATTTTGGCTCTTTATAATATAATTTCTCCTCAGCTTTTTAGGTTTTCTTGCTACTGTTTAAGCAAGTCAGTTATTACTGTTTAATCTCTTTATTCCATGTCTTCTCTTGTTTAGAAGGGTTCAGTTTTCTCCCCTTCGAATGTATGGTTGCTTTTCTTTTTCATTCTTCAATATTCAAGTAGGGATTTTATTAATTAGCTTTATCAGACTCTTTGTATTTAATTTTCTTTCGTTGACCTACTTCCTTGTTCATTCCATTAACTACAAGGCTTTATGATTGCTGATTTGGCACTTGCTTTGGGAAGCAAAAGAAACTTATCTTGTTTAGTTTTCGCTGTCCCACACCTGGTAATCACTTTAAATAGGGCTTGAAGTTGCCAAAATACACTAATGACAGAAATGGGGGTATGATAACCCTTTTGTTCAACCTATGCATTCAATTTGAAATCGTAACCCTCATGTTGGGACAGACATGAAAGTTTAAATTGAACTACACATCATATATGCCCATAATGGGTTATTAGTACCATCCAACCTATCCTCAACAGCAAACATATGATATTGCAAAATATTGTCTTTCTCTAGGAGCTTTTCCAAAGCTTTAGCTGGAGTGATTAGCCTTCTCTCTCTCTCTGCAATCTGCTGGAATCATTTGCTATCGTTCCATTGGTTCCCAAACGGATACATAGAGTTGAATCAAAGAAACAAGAAAGCACATTCTACGTAACTCCGGATCATCCGTATGAAATATTGTTATTTTTTAGGTGCCATATCAATACCCGTTTCGGTGTTTCGATTGATATTTGCGGAGTCGATTGCCCTTCCCAAGAACAAAGACTCAAAGTTCTCTATCAATTTCCGACGACTCAATATAACTCATGCATTCGTATCAAAATCGGTGTAAACGAGATCACTATTGTAAGTTCGGTAATCAGTATATCTCCATCAGCAGGCTGGTGGGAGCGAGAAGTGTGGGACACGTGTGGAGTCCGTTTTTCCAATTATCACGGGTTACGCCGTATCTTAACCGATTACGGATTCGAAGGTCACCCATTAAGGAAAGAATTTCCTTTAAGTGGATATGTAGAAGTACGTTACGATGATTTAGAAAAATGTGTAGTTTATGAACTAATAGAAATGGCTCAAGAATTTCGCTATTCCGATTTGGCTAGTCCTTGGCAAGATTAAGGTTTTAAGTAACTTGCCCGTGGATACTCCTTTTATCGGTAACATTCCAAAGAGGAAAAGAAGGAAAAGACCATGAATCTCAATCGTAACGCTAGTTATAGAAAAAGCAAAAAAGGATTAGAAGCTGCGATCCGTTTCTCCGCTCAAGAGCATCCCTATCATTTAGTGGATCCAAGTCCATGGCCTTTGTTAGGTTCACTTGGAGCCCTAGCCAGCACTATTGGTGTTGTTATGTATATGCATTCATTTACAAGAGATAGAGCACTCCTTACCTTGGGCTTAGGATTAATCTTATATTCCATGTTCGTATGGTGGCGTGATGTTACATGTGAATCTACTTACGAAGGAAATCACACCAAAGCAGTATAAGTAGGGCTCCGCTACGGTTTTTTCTTGTCCATCGTCTCGGAGGTTATGTTCTCTTTAGCCTTTTTTTGGGCCTTTCTTCATTCCTCTTCGGCACCCGCGGTAGAGATTGGAGCTATTCGCCCCCCCCCAAGAAATTGAAGTGTTAAATCCCGGAGGAGTCCCTTTTCTAATTACCCTAATTCTTCTTCTCTCTGGAGCTGCTGTGACTTGGGCTCATTATGCCATACTCGCAGGGTAAAAATAACAAGCAGTTCACGCTCTAGTAGCTATCGTTTGGCTGGCTTTAGTCTTCACCGGGTTTTAAGGAATGGAATATTATGAAGCACTTTTTATCATCTTTGACGGTATTTCTGGGTTTACTTTTTATTTAGCTACCGGGTTTCATGGGTTCCATGTCATTATAGGGACCATTCTCTTGATGATACGCGGTATTCGTTAATATATGGGCCGTTTCAGTTCTTTACATCACTTTGGCTTCGAAGTAGCTGCTCGGTACCGGTATTCCGTGGACGTGGTTCGGTTACTTCTATTCGCCTCTATCTATTGGTGGGGAGGAAAATGAATGGAATGAAAAAACGAGAAAAAGAAGGAAGAAGCTAAGCTAAACTGCTCTACGAATAGCAGAGCTAAACTTGTTAGAAGCTAAGCTCAACTGCTCTGCGAAGCAGAGGCTTAAGCGCGAAGCCGCACCCCAGCTAGTGCTCCACGAAGCAGAGGTTTAAGCCTTTGTTTTCGCTGCTAACTCTGCGGAGATCATTTTGCATGAAATGAAAAAGCTCTTTTCTTTCTTCCGTTAAAAAGAAAGCTCGCGTAAGTAAGTAAGAATACCTTTCCTTTATTTTGTCTAGACTACTATACCTAGATCAATCATTCGGAGGTCGAGTATGATATGAGAAACTAAATGTTGTGAGTCTTTCTTTGAAGAAACTCTATTTCATTCCATCTACAGAAAGCACGTTCAATCAATCAATCAATCTGCGGGCTGACCTTGCACCCCCCGTTTTCTGTCTTTACACGCAACTCGATGGGGTGAAGCTAATACCGTTTACCCAATAGGAGCGATAGTTTCCCGTTTAGGTATTAGAGCGAAAACGCGTAAAACAAAACAAGACAAGACCAACATGGTCAAGCTTCTTGACTACATGGTTAAGTTGATACCATGTTAAGCTTAAGCGTAATCGCCTAGCCCTTTCTTGACTTCATCGCCGATTAAGCTTAACCATAATGGTCTTCTTTCGCTGTAGCAAGACAAGACAAGACCAACATGGTGTAGCTTCTTGACTACATGGTGTAGCTTCTTGACTACATGGTGTAGCTTCTTGACTGAATGGTCTTCCCTCCGGGCCTAACATGGTCAAGCTTCTTGACTTCATGGTAATAGCTTAAGCCTTAAAGGGCTAATACCTATTGGCTACAGCTACACCATGTAGGGAATGCGCTAAAGAGACCATTAAGGTGAAGCTACAACTACACGATGTAGGCTACAACTTAACGATGTAGTAAAGAAGGGAAGACCATTAAGGTCTTGTCTTGTCTTGCTACAACTACACCATGTAGTAAAGAAGGGAAGACCATTATGGTCTTGTCTTGCTTAAGCGTTTTCTTTAGCCCTGGCTTAAGCTAATACCTATTGGCTTAAGCTAATACCGTTTACCTTTATGGTCAACTTTAGCTCGGCGCTAAAGAAGACCGGGTCTTGCGCTAATTCGCTTAAGCCTTTAGGTTTTCTTTAGCCCGTTTACTTTAGGTAAACTCCCGTTTACCTATCGTTTAAGTTAAGCATTCCAAGACAAGACAAGACCAACATCGCGAACGCTTAAGCCTGGTTTTCTACGCTTAAGCCTTCACCTTTAGGTTTTCTACGCTTAAGCCTTCACCTTTAGGTTAAGCGTTTACCTTAAAGGCCCGGAGGGAAGACCATGTAGGTGAAGCTACAGCTACACCATTATGGTGAAGGCTTAGCGATAATGTAGGCTACAGCTACACCATTATGTTCTTGTCTTGCTACAGCGATAATGTAGGCTACAGCTACACCATCAAGGTCTTGTCTTGCTACAACGATAATGTAGGCTACAACTACACCATGTTGGTCTTGCGCGAAGCTTAACCATGTTGGTCCCGAAGGGAAGACAAATATGGTCTTGTCTTGCTTAAGCGTCTTCTTTAGCGCTTGGTCTTCCCTTCTTGACTACATGGTGTAGCTAAGATAGCGCCTTTTAGGTGTAGCTAATACCTATTGAGAAGGGAAGACCATGAAGGTGAAGCTACAGCAGTTTAGCTTAAGCCTAAACAGGCTAATACCGTTTAGGTTTTGGTATTAGCTTAAGCAAAATAATGGTAATAGCTTAAGCAAGACAAGACCATGTTGGTCAAAGCTTTGGGTAATGGTCTTCCCTCCGCTTTTAGCGTAATAGCTTAAACGATTAGGTAAACATAAACTAACCGTTTACCTAAAGGTATTAGCACAGCACGTAAACGGTCAATGGTGAATCGAAGCGTTTACCGTTTACGTTTACTTTAGTTTTCTAACGTAGTTTACCTTTACGGTATTAGCTTCGCCCCTATGGTGCCGTTTACCGATAACAGAGCTAAGCCGCAGCGCCCCATAAGTAAACGTTTTCGATGAAGCGTTTACCTATTGGGTTTTCGGGTTAGTTTACGTGTTGTAAACGTAGTTAGTTGACGTTTACAACTCAGTCAACTATCGCACCGTATGGGGCGTAGCGTTTACCTAATGGAGCTTACTAATACTGAGGTTTAAACGTAAACGATCAATGGTGAATCGGAGCTAATATCGAAAACGAAAACCTATGGGGCGAAGCTTAGCTCCTAACGGGCTAAAGAAAACCCTGTAGCAAGACAAGACCTACATGGTCTTCCCTTCTACATGGTCTTCCCTTCTACATGGTCTTCCCTTCTACATGGTCTTCCCTCCTTGCCCTTTATGGTTTTTTTTAACGATAGGTGCTATGCAAGCGATTAAGTTATTACGCTGCGCGTAAAACCTATATGGGTAAGCTAATACCTATTGGCTCAAGCTAATACCTATACCTTTACGGTCAACTTTAGCCCTTTAGGTTTTACGCGTAAGTTTCGCTTAAGCCCTTTAGGTGCTAAAGAAAACGCTGTAGCAAGACAAGACCAACATTGTCAAGCTTCTTAACGACATGGTGTAGCTGTAGCATTCGCTGAAGCCTTCATGGTTTTGCTTAAGCCTTCATGGTAATAGCTCGCTTAAGCATTCCCTTTAGGTAATATTAAGCATTTCCTTTAGGTAATATTAAGCATTCCCTTTAGGTAATAGCTTAAGCATTCCCTTTAGGTAATAGCTCGCGGTAGCAAGACAAGACCATGTTGGTCAAGCTTCTTGACTACATGGTGTAGCTATAGCTTAACCAACATGGTAATATTAAGCAAAACAAGACAAGACAAGAACAACATGGTCTTCCCTTCCGGCCAACATGGTGTAGCTTCTTGACTGAATTGCTTCTAAAGAAAAGTGTAATAGCTTCGCCCCTTCTTGACAGAATGGCTCTTTAGCTAAGACCTTAATGGTCTTCCCTCCTTGCCCTTTACAACGTGGTTTTCTTTAGCCCAATAGGCTTAAGCGGTTAAGCGAAAACCGATAGGCTTAAGTGGTTAAGCTAATACCTATTGGGAATCGGGCGAATGCTCGTTTACCGTTACGGTTTTCTAAGCGCCCGTTAAGGTTTGGCGGCGTTTTCTTTTCTTTAGCGCTTTTCCTACCCGGGAAACGCTACGCACCTTATGGAGCGATAGTTTACGTTTACCTTTACGTGCTATGCTAATATTTAGGTAAACATAGTCCGCTAATACCTATACCTAAAGGTATTAGCTCCTACCATAAGGTATAGGTATTAGCTACGATCCATAAGGCCCGATTACGCTTCAGCGGTTAGGGGCGTTAGTTTATGTTTACCTAATCGAGAGTGACTCCAAAAGTAAACGTAGTTCGCTTGCATAGCACCTTAAGTAAACTAAGCACTAACCCTAATACCTATCGGTATTAGCTTAACCTTTTACTTTAGGGTATTAGCTAAGCACGCATAGAGCCTTTAGGTATTAACTTAAGCCTGCCTAACAATAAATGTTTTGTGCTAAAGTTTTCGCTTAACCTTAACGGTAAACTAACCCGCCCTTTACCTTAACGATTAAGCGTTTACTAATACCTTTACGGTATTAGCTCCGATTCACCGTTTACAACACGTATTAGCGTTTACCTAACGTGAAGGTTCGATCCTTTCCATACTATCCATTGAAAGATGATTTCCGCGTTCTTCACAAACACTTTTGTTCTGTTTTGAAAATTTTATATGAAGCATAAGAAAACATGTTGTTTTCGATTAAGCGTTTACGTTTACTTTAGGCGTTATGCGAGCGCACCTATTGGCGCGTAGTGTTTACTTTACCTTTAGGTGAACGGTAGGTATTAGCTTGGATTCACCGTTTACAACACGTATTAGTTTGAACGCTACGCGCCTAACGTAGATAGAAAACCGTTTACTTATGATGCTTAGCTAATACCTGCGAGCGAGCTTAGCTAATACCCTAACGCTTGCGAGCGATAGAAAACTAAAGTAAACGTAATAGCTTAATTCTTAGGTAAACGTAAACGCGGTTTAGAAAACGTTTACTTATGGAGCTATGCTAATACCGTTAAGGACCTAACCCGTTTACCTAAACGTTTAAGCTATTACGTTGTAGCAAGCGTTGAAGAAAACGCTGTAGCAAGACCAACATGGTGTAGTTGCGCTCCTTTACTTTAGGTATTAGCTTCTACGTTTAGGGAATGAAACAAAACCGTATAGGTTTTGGTTTTCGCTTAAACGTTTACGTATTAGTGCTTAGCTAATACCCTAACGGCTAAAGTTGACCGCTTCGCTCCTAAAGGTATTAGCTACACCTAAAGGTAAACGGTAAACGCATAGCACGATTAAGGTCGCTCCTTTACGGTAAACGCAAAACCGTTTACGATTACAACTCAGTCAACTATCGTTTACAACTCCCGTCAACTTTAGCTCCATAAGGTCAACTTTAGCCCCATAGGTAAACATTTTCTAAACCGTTTACTAACGGTATTAGCTTAATCGCCTTATGGTAAAAACGCTTAATCCTTTAGGTCTCAGGAGTTTACCGTTAGGTTTTGGTATTAGCTAAGCACGTTGACTGTTAGTATTAGCTTGCATATCGCCTTTATGGTAAACGCTACGCACCTTTATGGTTTTCTAAACCGTTTACTAATGGTATTAGCTTAATCGCCTTACGATAAACGCTTAATCCTTTAGGTCCTTAATTCGTTTAAACGTTTACTGTTAGTATTAGCTTGCATAGCACCTTTATGGTATTAGCACGCATAGCACCTGGGCTTACTACTCCTCGAATAACCTAGACTGATGAGGCAGACTAGGGAAAACAGGATAGGATTGGGGGTTGGACCTAAAACTTAGCTGACTCCATGGCCAAATTGTCGCCAAAGCGTAAGAGTCAAAGCAAGTACTTTCTCGCCGCCCGCCGCTGGCCACCTCGACAAAGGGGCTTGGAGAAAGAATTGGAATTTGGTTGGGGGGTCAAACTTGGTAAGATCATGCCTCATTGCTTAGTGAGATGTTCCCATCTTGATCTCTTTTTTACTTTCCAACGGCGTTTTACCACCAAACTTTTGCGACTGCTGAATGAGTAAGCACTCTTTGCCGTTTTCGACTTACAACCACTCCTTCATTTGTCTTCCCGTAACCGAATTAGCTCTTCCGGAAAAGGCAGTACCTTACGTGACATTTCGATTGGGCACTACTAATTATTTCGTTTACTGTTTGTTTTCTAAACGTTTACTTGTTTTTTCGGGGTGAAATACTCTTTCCTTCGAAAACAACACGTATTAGCATAGCACCTTTCTCCGCCGTATCGGCTAGGCCCCAAGGCATATTATTAATGAGTGATTGCCCGCAGCTGTATGTAACCCTCTCGGTAGAGGCCTTACGCTTGAGAGAGAGCTTCGGTACATCTCTTTCGAGGGGGTGAGTCCGTAAACCTTAACGTAGTTAGTTGATCGTAAAGGTATAGGCAATTAGTTTACTGTAACGGTATTAGTGCTAAAGAAAACCGTAACGCGCTAAAGCTTAAGCTATTACGTTTACAACACGTAAACTTTAGCTCCATAAGGTAAACGGGTTAGAAAACTTTAACGCAAAACAAAACAAGACCAACATCGCTTGCATAGCACCTTAAGCCTTTAAGGTAAGTTGACTGAGTTGTAAACGTTTTCTAACGCGCAAAACCAATAGGGTGAAGCGTTTCCCGTAAAGGTATTAGTGCTATGCTAATACCCCGCTAACTAAAGGCGCTAAAGAAGACCGGGTCTTGCGCTAATTCGCTGTAGATTCCAAGACCAACATGGTGTAGCTTAATTAACCATGGTCTTCTTTAGCACATTCCCTACATGGTGTAGCTGTAGCTTCACCTTAATGGTCTTCGCTGCATGCCTTCATGGTCTCTTTAGTGCAAGACCAACATGGTGTAGCTATAGCAAGACCAACATGGTTAAGCTACGCGCAAGACAAGACCAACATGGTCAAAGCTTGTACATGGTCTTCCCTCCTTAATGGTTTTCTTTAGCCGTTTCCCTTTAGGGCCGGATGGAAGACCAACATGGTCGCTAAAGTGTCCGTTTCCCGTTCAACTTTAGCATTTAGGGAAACTGACACTTTATTAAGGCTGCGTGCTAAACCCGTAAAGGTATTAGTTCGTTAGTTTACTGAGTTGTAAATGTTTTCTTTAGCGCTTAGTTTACCTTAAGGGTATTTAGCGCCTTTTTTATTTAGGGAAACGCGCAAGACCTTAATGGTCTTCTCTCCGGGCCTTTAAGGTGCTATGCTAATACCTATACGGTATTAGGGCTAAAGAAAACCGTAAAGGTAAATGTAGTTTACCGTATGGAGCGAAGCTAATACGTTTACAACTCAGTCAACTTTCCAAAAGTAAACGTTTTCCAGCGTATGCAGCTAATACCGTAAAGGGTTAAGCGAAAACCTACCGGTCCTTTAGGTTAAGCTAATACCTATACCCTTACGGATAAGCTAGTACCAGGCTACAGCATATTAGCTTAACCGTTTAGGCTACATCGTTTTCTTTAGGTTAGGCTTAAGCGTTTTCGATGAAGCGTTTACTGTATAGGGAATCAGGTTAGTTTATCGTTTAGGGCGCTTAGCTAATACCCTTAAAGGGCAAAGAGGGAAGACCATGTTGGTGAAGCTACAGCGAAAACTTTACTAACCGGTAAACGACCTAAAGGCTTAAGCTAATACCCTTTAAGGCTTAAGCTATTACCATTCAGTCAAGAAGGAGCGACGATGTTGGGGCGAAGCTACACCATTATGGTGAAGCTAAAGAGACCAACATGGTTAAGCTACAGCTACACCATGTTGGCTCGGAGGGAAGACCATGTTGGTCTTGTCTTGCTTAAGCTACACCATGTTGGTCTTGTCTTGTTTTGTTTTACACTAAAGTTGACCGTTAAGGCCCGAAGGTGCGTAGCAAGCGATGTTGGTCTTGTTTTGTTTTGCGGCGTTTTCTTTACTTTCCCTACCATAAGGTGGGAAAGTTAAGCACCTATAGGCCGGGGCGAACGCACCGTTAGGTCAACTCTCGTTTACCTAACGGTCAACTCTACGCTTCACCCCTTTCATTTTGCGCTAAAGTTTACGTTTATCGTAGAGGGGTGAAGTGGCGAATGCACCTAAAGGGAAAGCGCTTAGTTTACTGTAAGGGTAAACGTAAACGGTATTAGCTCCGCCCGCCCCTTTTTGCGTGATTTTCATTCAAAAAATGAATGAAAAACTTTCTATCTATGTTGACTTTAGTTTTCTAACGTCGTTTACCTTTACGGTATTAGCTTTGCCCGTAACAGTATTAGCATAGCACCTACGAAGGAAAGGGAAGCCGAGTAGGTCAGGGGATGGGAATGCAGAACTGGGGAAGAATGTTTGATTTGAGGCTTTAGCAGCGGCAAAAAGAAGATGTTTACTGTTTAAACAGTTTTCGCTAATACGTTTACAACACTATAGCAGCTAATACGTGTTGTTTTGGGGCTATGCTAATAACGTTAGCTAAACGTAAAAAGTAAACTTTTACTTCACTTTTCGCTAGTTTACAACACGTAAACGCTTTTACGTTCACTGTTAGTATTAACTTCGCCCTTTTATTTGCATATTATCGCGTGCGTATCTTCCTGATGGTCCTTCGAAAATCTATAGCATTCTGCTAGAATACATCCTGTCTCTTCACTTTAGTACTTTTATGTATAGTTAAGACTATAGCCCTGATCATGGCTACTAATGAGATTAGACTAGACACCAGGAATGGAACCGAATAGTTGGTATAAAGTAAATTGCCTAATGTTTCCAAATTAGTCCAACTTTAGATTCTTTCAGCATAAACCGTGTATCTTAGAGAGGTTTTATTCAAATTAGTTGGTAGTATTGGAATGTAATCATTGTCTAGGATGACAAAGATTTCCAACCGGAAAATCAGTCCAATGATACCACCTACTGGGAAGTAGCGCAATATATTCTCATGAATTTCTGCTATTTTGGTGTCAGGCATCATCACTACAAATGAAAGTGACACAGCAATCGTGCCTATATGAACTACTAAGAAGATCAAAGCGAAGAAGTCAAGACCTGACAAGGGAAGTAAACCTGAAGTATTGCGGGGAACAAGAGAGAGAGAGAGAGAGAGAGAGAGAGAGAGAGAGAGAGAGAGAGAGAGAGAGAGAGAGAGAGAGAGAGAGAGAGAGAGAGAGAGAGAGAGAGAGAGAGAGAGAGAGAGAGAGAGAGAGAGAGAGAGAGAGAGAGAGAGAGAGAGAGAGAGAGAGAGAGAGAGAGAGAGAGAGAGAGAGAGAGAGAGAGAGAGAGAGAGAGAGAGAGAGAGAGAGGGGGAGAGAGAGAGAGGGAGAGGGAGGGAGGGAGGAGAGAGGGAGAGAGCGGGGGGAGAGAGAGGGAGAGAGCGGGGGAGAGAGAGAGAGAGAGAGCGGGGGAGAGAGAGAGAGAGAGAGAGCGGGGGGGGGGGGGAGAGAGAGAGAGAGCGGGGGGGGGGGGGGGGGAGAGAGAGAGAGAGCGGGGGGGGGAGAGAGAGAGAGAGAGAGAGAGAGAGAGAGAGAGAGAGAGAGAGAGAGAGAGAGAGAGAGAGAGAGAGAGAGAGAGAGAGAGAGAGAGAGAGAGAGAGAGAGAGAGAGAGAGAGAGAGAGAGAGAGAGAGAGAGAGAGAGAGAGAGAGAGAGAGAGAGAGAGAGAGAGAGAGAGAGAGAGAGAGAGAGAGAGAGAGAGAGAGAGAGAGAGAGAGAGAGAGGAGAGACGGAGACGGAGACGGAGACGGAGACGGAGACGGAGACGGAGACGGAGACGGAGATGCACACATATGCACGCGTGCACGTGCTCTCTCTCTCTCTCTCTCTCACTCACACACACACACACACACGCACGCGCGCACGACGCACACACACACACACACACACACACACACACACACACACACACACACACACACACACACACACACACACACACACACAGAGACACAGACACACACATGCACGCCCGCGTGCACACACACAGACACACACACACACACACACACACACACACACACACACACACACACACACACACACACACCCCTACATTTGCGAGCACAGACACATGCACTCGCAAGGGTGCAGAGACACGTGCTGACACACCTGTCTCTGGAAGGTTTTTCCTGATGTCACTTATAGGTAAGTAGATAGATAGATAGATAGGTAAATAGAGAGAAAGAAAGAAAGATAGATAGGTAGATAGACATAGCTTGTTGTAGCCCTAAGCATCAGGAAAGTGTTTCCTGACGTCAGTTTTAGGGGCAGGAACATCCATGTCAGTAACGGTTTCCTGTTGCGACCTTTTCAGAGCTTTCAGCTGATGGGTTTTTGTGGATCCAGTAGCATTCAGGTCATTATTTTCTGTTGGTTATTTGTCTATAAACGTTTCTAGTGCATTGTTGTGAGGGACAGTTTGAATTTTGAAAGCCGGAAGCTCTTTAGTTCACTAGTTTTCAATCGATTGGCATGCTCTGGCACCTAGCTCGGTAAGTCTTCAAGGCTCCCCTGCTACCTGCTTCCCTACAGCCTACAGGCTGAGGTCTGAGGGCTCGCTGTTCTGCGGTTCAGAAGAAATTGAAAGCTCAAGCCTCACAGTTGTTAACTTCTCAGCATCTATATACTACAGTCAATCCTCAAGGTAACCAAACTTACAGGCTGCAGCCTGCATTTATACAGTATACAATATATTGTATGAGGCTTGAAGACTAAAGACTGAAGTTCATGATGATTCATATATCATATATGATATGTATGCAGTATAATCTATCATGTACAGAGTATGAATCATGATGCAAGCCAGCATGCTGCATTATGCATGCATATGCAAAATATGTAGGATATGCATTTCGTTTTATTCTAGCATGCTTTTTCTTCAGGGTTTAAACCAAAAAGGACTATAATTGATTCACATCTGATACTTCTGACACAGGCTAATTTGTAGTCATCTACACTGCTCACATGTTCATTCTCCATCGAGGCAGACATTTGGAGGTTGAATATGTCTGCAATGTTGCTATAGCATGCTTTGCCTTAAAGCTGTTGTGCTGTTAATATTCCGGTTTAGCCTTCATGGAGAAAAGTTTTGCAATTCTCGTAAACGGCCATTTTTTCATTGTCAGCCAATTGTTTAGTTTTATTCATTGCTTTTTAAATTTGAAATGATGTTATTGAATTCTTTTAATTAAATAAATAAGATTTTATATTTGAGAATATTATTTTTAGAATGCAAAGTCCTTGTTTTCTGTTGATATTGCATTATTTTGTCATTAATGAGCTATTTTGTTCTTCGCTGAAATGTTAATTGCTTTATTTGAGGTTAATGTTAATCTTTATTATTTTGTGGTTCCTTTGTGTATTGACTTCTGCATTCATATGATTTGTTTCCTTGTCTTTGGTTTACTGACAATGTATGCATAAATGTGTTTGACCATAAAGCCATTTCATACTGCTGAATATTTATCTGCCTATAAAGGCTAATAGTTATGTCTGAATCGCTGTATCATGTGTTTTATAAATTTCTATATGTTGTATGTCTCAAACAGGTTCAAACTGATTTTCGGCCAGTTCTCATGTATGTGAGAGCAAGTGATGAATTAGCTGTCACAACTGCAAGGCCAGAAATAATTTTTTCAAGGGATAATGATGCCATATGGTTGAAGGTTCGGAATGCTCCAGCAAGCATACTGAAAGAATTCCATGGATTATTTGTTGCACATGATGCAAAGGGCAAAAGAGTAAAAAGAAAGCCTATACACTTCTGATGCGGTTGAAGCTGCACTTGAGCGGTGTGAATTGTTAATTGCCTTAAAAGTTTAAAGATAATAATGATTGGATATGATTGTTTCCTTGGAGCCTAAAGCATCATTTACCTTCAGGTATCGGGCTGCAGTTTTGAACGCATCATGTAGAGTATATGAGGTTTTGAGGGGTCTAGCTGAAGAGCTGAAACAAAATTTAATGAATATTGTCTTTGCTTCAGTTTTGACTACCATTACAAAGGCTCTTTTTTGCGCATGTAAGGTTAGTTTCTGATTTCCTCTTTTTAGTTGCTGGATTCCAGGGGTTTTCAATAATGTTCATAATATTGTCTGTGCAATTCAAGCTCACAAAATGGACTTTGCATGCTTTGTCTAGGAAATATCAAGGTTAGTGTGGTATGGATAAAATATACTTAATGGAACATAGTAAAATGCAGAATGCTTTGCTTTTACTATACAATCTATCATTTAATGAGGGTTCTTTGTTTCTGCATTTCAACATTTGAATATAAAGGCACTGACCATGGTTGATTGAAATTGCAAGTTTTTTGCTTGAAATATAGGCTTTATAAACTGTTTATGTTTCACATCAAGCGGACACCTTTGTGTGTGTGCGTTTCTTTTTCCCTCCCCTTGGTTAATTTCTTCGCTTCATTAATTTGAGCTAGATCGTGCTTGTTCTTTCAACCTGATTCAGTCACTTCTAGTTTCAAGGGCAATGTCTTCTGTGAATCGACTATTATCTTCTGAAGGTACTACTAGCTTGGTAGGGTAACCTTTAACATACCATCCATATATGCTCCACAAGTTAGAATTTTAAAGAAGAAGGCTTTCAGATCTAGCTTTTGAACTTTGTGGTCCGATTTATGGTCATGGATTGAGGCGCCACAGCTTGAGCCTTGGAAGCTAGTCATAGAGCCTTGACTCTTGATGTTGCTTTGCAGCCCTTCTTGCAAGTTTCAACCTTGAAAGTTGAAGGCTAGGAGTTTGGAAGGTGGAACATAGAGAGATCTAGAAGCTTGAAGGTGTAAATATACATACTGTTTGAATGGTGTGGTTGATAGGTATAATAAATGGAGGACAGAGGCATGTTGCACACAATAATACTCCTCAAGGATTTTGGGGAGAGGCTCTGAAAAATTAGTCCAGAATGGCAATCGATCCCTTTTTTTTTTCCCAGACAAAAGATCCTTTCATTAGTTAACAAGAGAAGTGCCCATAGGGCTACAAACCCAACCAGGGGTCAGAAAGATAAAATACATGGGGACAAAGCACCCCATACCCACCCAACAAAGGAAGGATAGTCCTAGCTCGTAGGGGAGGGAAGGAGGGAGGGGAGAAAAGTCATGCAAGCGGGTCGGTAGCTCCAACGGATGGTATCACCTTGAGAGGTAAAGAAGGGGCCTTTCTTCCAAAGCTGAACAAAAGCAAGCCGTCACAGAACCATGCCATCTGAGTCTCTTTGCAGACGGTCTTGCCCCCCGCAGAGTATGGATCAACTCAAGCCAAAAGTCCTGAACAATCTCTGCCAGAGGGATCGTATGCCTCTCAAAGATACGCCCGCATCACGGTCTCCAAATAAACCACATGGCAAGGCTACCGAGAAGCTCCCAATAGGG